>JACDOX010000086.1:2367366-2379304 GCA_014549065.1 Cardinalis cardinalis | reverse complement strand
AAGAAAGAAAGAAAGAAAGAAAGAAAGAAAGAAAGAAAGAAAGAAAGAAAGAAAGAAAGAAAGAAAGAAAGAAAGAAAGAAAGAAAGAAAGAAAGAATAGCAGATGGGACAAAGAATCAACAACACAGAAACTTTTAATTCTGCTGCCTTCAAAACTAAGACTTTTTCAAAAGTCTGCAGTCCTGTTTATGCCAGATGTTCTGAGAAAACACACAAAATTTTGCATATGGATCATGGTGCAACATAGAATTCTAAACAAATACCTGCAGGGTTGCATTGCCCATCTCATTCCAGAAAGCAATGCATCTTTCTTCATGTTTCCTAATGCTCTTCTGTGCTTCATCTTGTCATCCTAATCCAGGGTCCCTCCTGCCAGATGCTGAGCTCAGCGTGGTGCTCGTGCTGCCAAGAGCTGAGTGCCCTTGAAGCCATTGTTCACTTGAGTTTTGTCACAAGGTCTCTGTTTTCCTTGGTTTCCAAAGTTTCCTCATGGCCAGCAATGCTCTGTGGTGATAAACAATAGCATGAGCTGTTCTCCAGAAGGAGGGAGAGGAGAGAAGGAAAGGTGGGGAGAAAAGCAAGAAGAAGGGTTAAGGGGAACAAAGGGAGGGAAGGAGTGGAAAGGGAATTGCTTCCTGAGCAGCACTTGTTCTGGCAAATCCCAGAGTCCCTGACTGATGCCATTGTGGAGCATCCAGCAGTCACTGAGCACTGACTGTGTCATTTTCAGTGCCATAAAAGCACATCCCCTAACCATGGGGGCAGGAAGGACGGTGTGTGACTCCTGTAGGACAGCTGTGCAGCTTTGCCAGCTGCAGGGCTGTCACTGCATCCCCACGGAATGCAGGAGGGACAGGAAAACCCCAAACCTGTTCCTTGCACTCTCCCTTGGTCTGACCTGAGGGGAGGAAGGAGGGCTGACTCACCAGGAAATGTAAGTGATGTCTGTTATGAGAATGGCCTTTGCTGCTGCTGCAGCTTCTGCATTAGCCACATGCTGCCCTTTTGCTGGGTTTTGCTGAGCGTGCCACTTCTGCCTGGGGCCTTTGGCTTCCTTCCCTGGGCTGGGACAAGCCAGTTCATCTCCCTGCAGGCAGCCCCTTGGGGCACAGAGGCTGCAGAGACAGGACAAGCCCGCTAGAAAAGAGTCATTATGGTGTGGTGAAGTATCAGGTGGAGCTGGATACCGTGCACTGGCAATTTATATACAGACATGAACGGGATGGGGTTATTGGGACAAGTGTTTTGAGCTATTTAGTTTTCAGTATTAGTTTCATTACATGGTTTTGGCAATGGAGCGATGCTAACAGCTTGCTGTTCAGGCAGCAGGTTAAAAAACTGAATGTTACAACATCTCATATAGCTGTCTTAGCTAATTACACAAAGCAAAAGCATACTGACAGTAGTTTAATCAACATTAGCACATGTAGCACACTTGCTTATTCTCGAATACAAAGCTTATTTATAAGAGACAACAACTAAAACTCTATTCATAAACATAACTTTCTTAATATTAGTTAGATAAACTTGTTGCAACTTAGAAAGCCAAACTACACAGCTCTGTTGTTCTATTTCTCATGTCTTCTCTACTGCTTAGATATTTTTTCTGCTGTTTTAGCACTGTTCACAATCCTGCTGTGACTGAGGCTTGTCTTTTTACCACCTTCCTAAAACCCTCTGATTTTATGGATGCCCACAGACACCAACCAGAATCTGTCTGTGGATTCATGGTGATGAGGGATCATTCTCCTCTGCAGGAGCTGCTCCTACCACAGGCTGCATGTCTGGACTTCTCCTCAGGCAGCCTTCCTTCAAACCTGGGTCTGGTGAGAGTGCATCAGGGGCTGTTTTTTACACAACTTACAGGTTCATGTCAGTTTATGTCATCTCTCTTGAAATAGGGATCATTATAGAAGAGTACCAAAATAAAGCAGAGGAGAAACGTTAGTTGTCATCATTTCCAAACTAAGAAAGACAAAGCTATGGTAACTAAGAATTTGATTTCAACAAAGACAAAGGTGAAGATTGAAAAGGCCTCATTTTGAAAGGGGCATTTTGAATCTAAAGTTGAGGCTGAATAAAATGTTACAATACAGTTCTGTAAAGTCATAACCCTCCTTGTGCTTCTGTCATTTGGGAGAAGTATAGAATTTTCCAAAGCATCCAAACTGATGTAGAAACCCAAATATTAGTTGTTTTCAGCCACTTCAATTTGGAATGAATTTGTAGGTACCAACATGATGCTAATATCTATCTAGTCAGCATTCAGCAGATGCCACAAGAAAATATAATTTTTTGGTACAGTAAGATATGGATCAAGTACAAAAAAAGCACAATATCATGACACTATCTTTCCACTTCCTGGGCTTAAAGTAATCAGAACCTATTTTTTTTTTCAGTATTTCTGCTGCTAAGAAATACTCTGTCRAGATTTACTGAGAATATCCTGAGAAACAAAATCAGGACATTCCCTACCATCCTCATCTGCTACCTTTTCAAGGCTTGCTGTATATGTACCTGTATATGTATATACACCAGGCATCCAGAGAGTTCTTTCATGTGCAAAGGAACTGATTTACCTTGCCAAAAAGTACAACCTGCTGCTGCTAGTCCTTGAAGTTTGTCACATGGGGCAGATACTGGAGAATCCCTTTCCATTTTGCTGAATCCATGAAGATTAGGTTGACAAATGAAATTTGCATGGACTCAGCTTCAAATATTTGCTTCCAACAAATTTCCAGAGTTTCTTCAGGAAGAGAGGGGATGAAAAGCTTTGCCAAGAGTTCTCCTCAAAAAAATTAGCACCTCTGCTCATGGCCCAGGGTTGATCTGGCAAAACTTGAACAGCTTTTTCTTCTAGTGGAGGTGCAAAAGAAGCAGCAGCAGCAGCAGCAGCAGCAGCTTTTTGCCACATACTGGAGGGACAAGAGAAGTTCAGGCTGCTAACTCAACTGTCTTGTCTGGAACAGAAACTCGAGATGTTTCTGAGGAAGAAGGCTTCATTTTCAATGTATTTTCTTGATTTGACTAAAATCTCCAGCTGTGGCCCTTTACCTGAGCAGCCAGGCTTTGTCCTGCTGGACAAGATGCAGAATGAGAAGTGTTGGTGCCAGCTGCCTGGGGAGCCCAGCTGATGGTTCTCAAACGTCACCACAACACCCGTGCTCATATCACAGCGTGGCCTCTGTCTCTTGGCAAAATGAAGCAGAGGCAGGAGAAGTTGCTAAATCACAGTGGTTGCTTTTCATTTATAAAGCTGCAGATGTTTTTGAGCCAAGGGTCAGGAAGTAAATAAAGCTGTGTTTGCATTTCATAAGTCCTGAAAGGTCAGTGCTGCATCCAGTTGCCTCTGGGAGTTGGTCTCCCAGGGGGAAGAGGGAAAGGGTTAGGAGTAGCAGTGCCCCAAACTTGAACCTTTTCAGCTGGGCACCTTTCACCTATGCAGAAATGTTTGTACACCTGTTGTTCTTGAGGTGAAGCTCCTGCTTCACTGCCCAGGCAGAGCTGTGAGCAGCAGGGCTGGGGCTGCACTCACTGCCCCACTGCTGTGCTTGTGGGGCTGCTTCTCCTCTAGGCATGGCTTCCCCTTCTTCATGTGACACCTTCTGGCCTCCTCTATTTACCTGTGAGTTCTCCAGCTAAAAGAAATGCTAAAAGAAAACAGAAATGTGTTTTCTATGTCTCTCCATTTCTTCTGCAGAATAACCCAGCTCTGTGGTTTCGTTAGTGCTGCTTCAGGTACTGAGGTGATGCTCTTAACTTTCAGCAGTGTCTCAGTGGCTGCTCCATAGCCATAAAAGGTTGCTTAGGTACATTTTCAAAATGAAATAGACAAGAGTTACTCATTCCAGCCCTTTCTTGGGTTGGTTTTAATATGCTTTTATTTGATATTTACCCTTCAGGAACCCAAACTGCAAAACCAATGATGCTCCACCGAGCTTTTAGATTCAACCCTCTCTGCAAGGCTGCTTGTCTTTCATTAAAGGAAAAATTTGATTCAATGCCTGTAGGAGTCAGTGATTCTCTTCCCTTCAGCATTTGGGTCTGACTCCATGAGTTTTATGAAACACTAACAGCAGGGTGAGGACAATGACTGTGAGCCCAAGAAGTACTGGAATATTATGGGCAGAGCTGATAGAAACTGGGGCTAATGGAAGTTTAGGTAGAGTGAGAAGGGTCTCCCTGAGCTGCCTGGGCACCATGGAAAGCCTGGCAAACAGACACACAGAGCAAACTGTCTGGGCTTTGCTGTTCACCTGCAGGGAGAGTGTTGGGAAGGATGAAAGTTTGACAAGAAAGTCTCACAGATATGTATGCTTGGCAGAAAGATTTTTGAATGTAGAATCTGAGGAAGGAATAGAAATCAAAGCAAGTTTTGATATAGAAGAAAAGAATTGCTGAGCCAGTCTTACTGGCTAACCAAGGAGGCAAAGGCTGTGTTAGTTAGAAGGGGTTTTATGACTTAGAGCAAAGGATAAACCCACCTCAAACAAGAAGATGTTTTTACCAAGCAGAAACATAGCACAGGCAAACAAGTCAGCAAATGTTGCAAGTAGAAAAAGGTCTCAGAATTTTCCACTGCAAGAGAACTGAAAAACAACTTCTGGCTTAAACTGTAATGTACTAACTTTGAGTGATTGGAGAACAGTAACATGAATATGGTAATTATAGTAGTTATGATAGGCTATAGATAAAAGTCAAGGTATAGATTGGTTCTGCTGTATTAAGATGCTCAGCAAAGGAAAGTCTATAATGCAATGTAACCTAAACTCAGGGTCTGCAGGCCTGCCTGCAGCTGGAGCTGACAGCTGTAGGCACAGGCTCTGTCACCCACCTCCCTGCACTGCTGTAACTCTTGGATGGAATAAACTGCATTTTGGAGAGCCCCTGGAGTCCCACATCTCTCATTCAGGCTCTTACAGGAGAGGATATGATGGACAACAAAGGCTCTCCATGCAGGCTGAGAAAGTGGCAGGGCCCAGCTGAGCTGGGGCAGGTGCAGATAAATAATTACTACAGGAAGAGCTCAGACAGTAACTGAGTCAAAGAACAGGACAAGTACAAGTAACCTCCCCAGTGTGTTGGCTTCACTGAAATTCATCATGCAAACATAACCATGAGAAATCAGGAACGAGGAAAAAGGCTTTAGCTATTTTTAGCAATTTACCTCTGGCCTTCTCTCTAAATACAAGAGCCAAGGCCACTCCTGAGAGCCCAGGGTGGTCCTGGCTTGGCCCTTAATGCTTTCCCTGCTGCTGCTTCCCTGCACTGTGCTGGACATCACTGTCCCTGCTGTTGCCCTCTGTTTTCTGACTTGCCAAAATGCTCACTGCCAAATGCTCAGAGCTCTTCCATCTGCAGGGAGTTACCTGTTCATCCTGTTTACACTGCATCAGATGGTAAAAGGAAGGCTGGTCCAGTGTGCTTAACTCAAATGTGGATGGAAAAAATTATATCTACCCAGTGGAAACTGATTTGAATTCAGAAGATTATTGAGCACCTTGTATGTAAATCCTTGCTTTCGATCTTTGAATAGTACAAGTGAAAATGGGAAATGTGGAAAAGGCTACTTCCTCAGAAACAGAAGGGATTTTGAACTGAGTTCTGGAAGAGAGAACTTGATAAGTTTCTGTCCCAGAGACAGATGAATTTCTAATTTAGGTGTACAGTATAAGACCTGATCTGTAGCCTATTCAAATCAGCAGGTATTTTTCTTTGGACATAACAGAGTAACATATGCAGATTATAATTTGTATTTCCAGTTACAATTGTTAGCCTTTTGGGGATTTTTAATGGATTCTCTAAGTGACAGAGCCAAAACTTATTTCAGGTGGGATGTAATCCTTTCTATGTGAGTCTTCCCAGGGATTGATCTAGTTTATTATTCTGAAATAATTCTGATTATTTCAAATGTAAGCAAAATTAATTAAAGGCTTTTAAACCCTGCTGATACTYAGAATTGCTGCAATAATTTTGCACTTATTGATGAAAAAGCTTCCATAATTTTGAGTACTTAAACATATTAACATAAAGTATTTGACTGCAATCTCATCCTTCTGTAATGATTTGGAAAACTGAGTGCTCTAGCAGCTATTCCAGACCCATTTACCTGCAATACAGCTAATGTCTCAATTAAACTAAATCAACCAAAACTCACCAATATTTGGGCTCACAAGTGCGTTATGCACACTTTGAAAATGAAAATTACTTCAAAGACTACCTTCCCAAAGACAGAATTTATCACTGAGGGCGGGTTAGACCAGCTGTGGGCTTTTTAAACCAGTACTTTGTTTGAGACAGAACTTGACAAAGCCCCTGAAGTTTTTAGGTAACTCAAGGCCCAACCTTCCCTTTTTACAAGTTACTGTACCAGGCAAGTGGTGCCATTCACCCCAAGCTTGAGCAAAAAAGAATCTGAGAACCATTTAAGCATTAAGAGGATATCTGTAGATTTTGAGGGAGAAAAAGATGAATGTCATTGATCAGATTTTTAACAGGGAATGAAGTGCAGTACTGGCTTCAGGCATTATCTATCTCTGGTARAGCTGGTAGATGACATCTCTTAACAACTGCCAGGCAAATTTCATCAGCAGAAAATTGTCCTGCAAGGATCACCATGTTTTTTCTGGATGTCCAAAAGCTGAGACACATTTTATTTCCTTGTAAATGCAATTGAAATGTGTGTTCATATTGACAGCTTGCATCTGAGGGACTCCAACCTCCTTCCATCCATTTTCCATTTGAAATGAAAATCTATTTGTTCAATTACCTTAGGACACAGAAGCTGCCCCAGCACAATTTTCCCTCCGAAGGAAAAGGGACAAACCCTTCTTTTGTCAGTGCCATAAGGATTCCCTTGGTCCTTGCAGTGTATTTTTCTTGGATGCATTGCAACTGGAGGTGCTACTGAGTGTCTTGCCATGGAAGCCAAGTTTTCCATCAGAGAGCAAACGAGTTGGGAATATGGGAAAACTGAGGCAAGGAGTGTTGCATTTCTGTGAAGAGACTCAGCTGGCCACCAGCCAGCACAGCCACCACTGCAGCTGCTTAGTTAAAAAAAAGAGAGAGAGAAATGTAATATTTGTTGACAATCTAATGTCAAAGTCTATGATATCACCTACCTCCAGCTGCTGATTAATCTTGTGAAAGAAATTAGCTTGGACATGAAAGAGTGTGAATCTGGGACAAATAGCTGTGTTCAGAAAGGAACCAGGAGGAAAGAACTTACAAGTGTGTTTGGTCAAACAATTTATCTTAGAACAGCCCCAACCCCCAGTTCTCTCTTTCCCTGTAAAATTTGCTACTAAATCTTCGTGGTCTGATTGCACTCCCATCAGATTCAGTCTTTTTATTTCCATGGAATTGCTACAGGTTTCTCCAGAAGCAGAACTGTCCATGAGCTTGATGGACTGGAGATGAGAAAATGGCATGGAGGGAATGTTAAAACACTGACAATTGAGAAGTTTCATTGAGGATGAGCAGAGAAGGAGTTGCTGGTGTGTGTCAAGAATTTCAGGGAGGCTTCCTAGGGCACTTACCACTTCCAGTAGCATTTTGTCTCTCATTCTCCTTAGCTCAGCTTTCAGAAGTGTTCCTAAGAGCTCACAGAACTTGTGCATACTTGTCACTTTGCATCCAGGTTGATTTCCCTGGGGGGAAATAGCAATGTGACAGTGCAGGTACTTCAGGGCTTTCAGGTTAGCAGCAGGGAAGTGTGAGAGGCCATGTAACAATCTCTGCAGGTGAGATCACTGTTTAGGCAGTAAATCTGATGCCTGGCTTTTTGTTAGTTGTCAGAGTTCATCTCCTCCTCTCTGGTGGTCTCGAGTGTGCAAAGGAAAGCTTTCTGCAGCAAGATGGAGGCTGATTTGTAGAAGACCAGAGTTTCACCTGGTTATTCTGAAGTCCCTTTCAGTGTCCCCCCAGCAACTCTAATGGAATGACATCCAGGGGAGAGCCTGTTGAGCAGGGCAGTGGTGATGCACCCCATTCTCTGGTTCATCACTGATGCACCACTTTCTAGATTGCTAAGGCAGCCTCCAGCTGTCCTTCTTGGAGCTTTCAAGTCTGAGTACACTCATGTGATGYTTCCTCCAAAACCGGAGCCTTGCCTAACTCAACAGCCTCACATAGGATCTGTTCCTGCAAATAATCCAAATTTCCATTTGTCTGACTTCAAAGTCTGTTCCATCCACTGCAATAAATAATCATAGCCTGCTCCATTTTCCTCTCCATCTCTCCTTGAAGCAATAGAGATGGTAGATCATTCCCTGATGGCCACTCTTGCTGGTGACGCAAATGGCACCCCACTGGATCCTGTAAGGCTTGTTCAGCCCCATCTGTCATCTTAACAGGGAAGAAGAGATGTTAGGCAAACTGTCTCTTAATGAAAGATAGGGCTGTAAAAAAGAAAAATATTTCATTGTTTCAACATTTTGTTCCTTTTAGGAAGTGCCACGCATGTAAAACAGAAAGAAACAAACCGGTTGGGTTTTTTTTTGTTGTTGCATTTTTGTTTATTTGTTTTTGTCTTAACAGAAAACACTTGCAATCCAGTCCAGAAATGATCTTGAGATCTTGAGAAGAGTTAAAGAAATTTGCTTGTGTAGCTAAGGAATGAAGTGAGTGTCTCTGCCAAATGATGGGTGTTCCCAGGATACTGTGTCTCCAACCAGAAAGGGTTATTCCAAGGCATTTCTCTGGCAGCTTTTATTAATCTCCCTCGCTCTGAGCCAGAAGACAGGAAGATGTCAGACATCTGTGCTCTTGCACTGTTCCCCTTTTCCTATTCAGGACAAGGCTGCCCTCAGCCAGTGGGAGAGAACGTAAAGGAACTGGCAAAGCTCAAACATTTTGTCAAAGGGAGACACATTTGCAAAGTTACTCCCAGTGCTCTGTCCGGGTGCTCTCTTCCCACTCCTCATAAAACAGCCATGAAGAAAACCAGTTCCAGTCTGTTCCCAGTGAGAGAAGACCACGCCAGCTGCCAGCTCTTCCAGTGCCTCCAGCTGGGGATGCAGGCTGTGTCCACAGAGGGGGAAGAGACATCAAAGGAGCCACCATCTCTGAGGGCAAAGCTGGCACTGGAGCCAGCAGAGCCTCACCAGCTCTCCTGGTTCTCCCATCTCCGTGCTCCTTCTGTCCAGGCTCTTTCTGTCCCTCTCACCACACAAGCCCTGCTGTTCTCCACCAGCAGAGTGGGCACAGTGTGGGTGCAGCCCAGCTGGAGGGAGCTGTGGGAGCTCCCCACCAGGGAGGAGTTGAGCCTCTCTGCCATGCTCCTCTGCAGCTCCATCCCCTGCCAGCTCCATCCCCTGCAGCTCCATCCCCTGCCAGCTCTGCCTGCCTCAGGCCAGCCTGGAGTCCTACCTAACCCAGTCTGGAATGCTGCTGCCAAGGACTGTGGGAGAATCTGGTTCAGACACCAAGGGCTACAGTCTCTGTAGGTGTGCCCAGAAAGGAGGAGAGCAGAGGATGGAAAAGGAATGAGGAGCAAGTGGGAAGTAAGTGTTTACTTACATTTCTGCTGAGGACCTGCAGGCCCCACATCTTTCCTCTTCTCCACTTGCTTTTGCCTCTCATTAAGTTACTTAAGCAAATGCATGAAATTCTCCTGGGAAGAAAAGAGCAGCCAGCTGGAGCTCTGTGGTATCAGTCCCCATCCAGCAGGAAGTGGGGAGAAAATACATAACATTTAGGAGCCATTAATGCTGTGGTCTAGCTCATCAGCCCCCATTCAGCAAGATAGGAAATGGATGGTTAGTATCTCCCCTCTGGGCCAGTCCTTCATCTTCCCCAGCTGTAGTGTGTCTTTAGTGTCCTCATTTCAAGCAGCCAGACCATGAAATATCTTTCACCTTTTGCAAAGGAAAAGAAGGATTGGGAACCCCTCCCTCGGAGCACAGAGAGTCGTGAAGAGTGGCAAACTTCATGGTGGTGTGAGGGAGCATCCCACCTCTTGACATCTGTGTTCAAACTCAGGCATCTAAACATGCCTGAGGGTTTAAATTCTTCAGTTTAGTCACACAGAGGTGAAAACTCAAGCTGTAGTGTTGCCTGGTGTTAGAGAGCTCATGGCAGTGGAGTGGGAAGTGCCAATGACCCGAAACTCTGCAGTGGTGACTTTAAAATCCCAGACAAGTGCCCTCTCGGCTCTAAATAACTCTGCCAATCCAGGAGCAACCTGGAAACGCCTGGGGGAGGAGGAAGGGCAGCCCAAGGGGGAGCCTGTCCCGGGCAGAGCAGCCAGAGGAGCCAGAGGAGGTGGGAGCACAGCAAAGGGGACTGTGCTGCATTGCTCAGCTCTCTGCTCAAATCCAGAGCTGGGGAGGCAGCTCAGGGAGCACTCACAGCCCCAGGAGTGGATGTGGACGTGTCCAGAGGGCTCCAAGAGTGGCTGTCTCCAGAGCTGGGGGCAGCAGGGAGACAAGGCTCTGACTAGTGCTGGTTGCAGCTGGACAAGCTGCTCTTGGTGCTGGAAAAGTGCCCCCTGATTATGCCTGGGCATATTTGTGTGTATGGATGCATGCACAGGAACTTGTGACAGCTCTGAAAATATCCTAGGTGGACATGGATGCTGTTCTCTCCATAAGGGCTTTACTTACCTCTGGCTCTTCAGAGGAAAAGCAGGATCCAGCAAGCAGATCTCAGTGTTTCTGGGAAAGATGCTCTTGCTTGAAGCAATTTTATGTGCAAGGGCTGGTGTTTTCCAGAGACTGCTATAACACAGCTGCTTTGCAGGGTCAGGGTCTGCTGACCTCTGTGATTTGTTGCATAGCAATGAACAGTGCTGCATACAGAAAACAGCACAGATAATACTCTTCTGTCTGGCAACATCCTTTAGGAATATTTTCATAACTCTGTTGCTTTAGATATTTAAAGTTGGGAAGAATCGACCCGGACCTGCAAGTTTATTTAACTGTGCTGCACTCTTCAAAGTTCAGCTTTTTTTCCTTTCAAAGACAAAGATAAACATCTGTCCATCGTAGCAATATTATGGTAAATCCCTAAAATAATTATACTGCAAGCAAAAATAGATTCCTGGAGAAAACCAAATTGTTTTATTTAAAATTAAATGGCTACAGCTCAGAATGAACTTTAAAATTATTAATCATGTCTTCTTCAGTGCCTTCTCTCCCAGTTCTTCAAAACACAGCTATCACTCATTGCAGAGTGGAAACTTGGACAGCATTTCTTGTGAGTCCGTGCTCATCTCATCCCTAAAAGGTGCAGTGGAATCTCACAGCCCCTTCCCATACTACTGATTCCAAAAAAGTCTATGTGACACACACTGCTCACTTGGAAAACAGCCTGTCTTTTTCCTGCTGGGATTGTAGCTATCTCAAATAAAATGCAAAGCTGCACAATTATGGCTGTGTGGTCACAATCTAGTAGAATAACCCATGAAAAGAAAAATCTTCTTCAGATAATGAAGTAGTATTTGAGTTCTAATTGTTTTATTCCTTCAGCAACAGACCTGGGTACAACTTTTAGTAGCTTCAAGCCCCAAGGGGGAAGGATTCTCCTTTATGGTTTTAGTGAATGTCAGTAAAACTCAACAATACCTATTTGATGTGCTTCTACTGCCTGTAGTTGGGTCTGAGCAAAAAAAKAGAAAACATTTGTGAAAAATGCCAATTTTTTGAAATTTTAAAAGTTTAATAGTAATAAAATGGTTATTAAAAATAGTAATACAATTAGAGTAATAATAATTTGGACGATTTGAATTAGGACAATGTGAGACAATAGAGACAAAGAGTTACAGATGTCCAGGTACCTTTTTCTGGGCAACACAAGCCCAAAAAAGGACCCATGTTAACAGAGGATTAACCCTTAAAAGCAGAAGCCTGTTGCATATTCATACACCTCATCCATGATGCATAAATTCCATTCAAACACAGGATTCTGTCTGGTCAGTGTCAGCTTCTTCCTCTGAATC
>JACDOX010000086.1:2341862-2361157 GCA_014549065.1 Cardinalis cardinalis | reverse complement strand
CGAGCCCAGGTAAGCAGCGGCGACGGGGAAAGGCGGGGGGGTCGCGGCCGCCCCTCCGCCGGGGGATGTCCGGCAGCAGCGGCGGGGGCGGTGCGGGGCCAGCCGGGCCCCGCGGGGAGGAAGGGGCGAGCTGGGGGCGGGCAGAGGGGCCGGGTGCTGCCCCGGGCTGTCCCGCAGCCGAAGCGTGGCCGAGCACCTTGTGCCGGTGCTCGCTTTGGCAGCCGAGCCCGAGTGCTGGGAGCTGTGCCGGGGATCCCTGCAAAGAGTGGCTGTCCGCGCTGCCTGGGCTCGGCTGAGCCTCGCACTGCCTGCAAGCGGTGCCTGGAAGGATGGGAAGCCCTTTGGTCACACCGTCAGCTGGGACTGCGCTTGCACTTTAGGGCATTTACCTGCCAGGAGCCTCACCGGGGGACGCACAGGGATACCGCTGATAGCATCGCACACGAGTGCTTCCAGAGGCGTGTACGCCCATAACCAGAGTTAGCGCACTGTGTGTAAACAAGTTTGTACTCTCATGTGGGCAGTGTGTTTGTGCAGATCTCAGGAGCGCCCATGCCCGGGCATGGGATGGGGACTGCAACTCCAGGGCACATGGAGCAAACAGGAGATGACGGAAAGCACACTGACATGCACAGGGGCACAGAGAGCCACCTCTGAAAGCAGAGCCTCTCTCACGTGTGTACACAGTCACACACTTGCCACAACAAACAGCGCTGCACATCTCTGCATGCGGGGTTCCAGGATGTGACTTGGAGGCATTTGGAGCCTGCAATGTCCCAGACAGCAGATGTGCACAGGGAAGGCACATTTAGCCAGGGCATTCATGAAGATGTGCAAAGTCCTGTTGTTGCACATGGTAACTTAGGGGACTAACTGGAGATGTGACCCTGTACCATACAAAAACAGTGCAAGCAGGGAGTCGTCCCATGTATCATATAACATAAATCCATTCCTGAGACTTGGTCTTGCTGTAGATGACAGACTGAAGGGTGGCAAATTGAAGTTGTTTGGAGTTTTTTATCTTCCTTTAGAAAATGCCAGGTTTTGGGGCGAGCACTTGAAAGCTGCCAACTTACAGTTCACACCAGTTCACTGTAATTCTCTTATTCTGTTGTGAGAATGGCCGCTGGCTGTGTGTCCTCTCGGACACTGCTGCTGCAGCTGTTGTCGACAGGCAACCTGGAGAGGGGGCAGGGAAGGCAGGGAAGAGGGGAAACAGCCGCAAACCTGACTTCCCTTTCCCTCGGATCCTTGTGATGGCTGGCCCGTGTCCCCACGGGTGGCACACCGGGCATGCATGCGGGTGGGAGGGGCGCGCAGGAAGGGAAGGGTCTGGCACGCTGTGTGCCCAGCTGCGTGGTGAGCGGAGGGAGGGCACAGAACTACTCTCGCTGCTTCTCTCTCCTCAGCTGTCCCGTTTTATGGAGCTGCGGGCCAGCAGGGCCAGCCCAGCTCCCCGTTCTCCTGCTGGCCATGCTGCTGCTCCCGTCGTGCAGAGAGCCCCGCAGAGCCTGAGCGCCGAGGCGGCAGTGGCGACGGCCCCCCTGTGCTCCCCGGCTGACTACTATGGCCGTGTACTGCTATGCGCTCAATAGCTTGGTGATGATGAATAGCAACAGCGAGGTGACAAGCGGCGGGAGCAAGACGCCGCCTCCTCCCGGACAAGTGCTGCCCAGGGGTCCGGAGACGCCCGGCAGCTGCCGCTCGCTCCCCGTCTTCAGCCCGGCCCCGGTGCCGCCCCGCTCCCCGCGCTGTGGCCCCGCTTTCCTCTTCCCCCTGCCTGAGGAGCCCCTGAGGCAGCCGGGCAGCCCCGGCGGGCGGCGGGGCAGCCGGGGCGAGGAGGGACAGCCAGGGCCGCCCATGGCACGGCAGCTCCAACGGGAGCTGCACAACGTGCAGGTGAACCAGAAAGTGGGGCTCTTCGAGGCGCACATCCAGGCGCACAGCTCCGCCGCCCAGCCGCCCCGCAGCCCCCGGCCGGCCCGGCCCCGGCCGGCCAGCCCCACCGCGGCGCCGGCGGTGGCACTCGGGACTGCACCCCGGCCCCGAGCCCTCGGAGAGAGCGAGGCCCCCGATGCTGGCGGGGGGCACCTCTGTCTGAGCGCTGCAGAGCCCGCCAGGAGGCCAGGGGTGACGGTGGAGCTGGCAGAGAGCAGCAGCCCCCTGGAGCAGTCCGGGCCTGCGGCACGGCAGGAGGAGGTGGTGGTGGTTCCCACAGGACTGAAGGGCCAGCACCCAGCCGTCGGTGGGAGCATCCCTGCCGTCATTGTCACAGACCTGGGGGGCCCGGAGGAGGAGGCGGGCGCCGTGCCCCCTGGCAGCCTGCCCGTCCGGAAGCTCTCATCGTCCTCCGCGTCTTCCACTGGCTTCTCCTCGTCCTGGGAGGAATCTGAGGAGGACATCTCCAGTGACCCCGAGCGCACCCTGGACCAGACCCCCGCCTTCCTGCAGACCCTGGACCAGCAGAAACCCCGAGTGGTGAGTCCTGCAGCAGCCCTGGGGAGGTGGGGTGAAGGGTGGCGGCATCCCTGCTCCAAGGCACGGCTGCAGCAGAGTTCTGCAGAGAAACTTTACACTTGCTCAGTGGTGCTTGCTTTCCCTCACACGAAAAGCTTTCAGACTTGGAGGAGGGGTTCCTAGCCGGAAAATCCTCACGAGAGAGCAGTGGTACCTGTTTCATTGTGCACAGTCCTTGCAGAGCTGCCTGCCAGCGTGCTTAAAATACATCCATGGACTGCAGCCTTCTGCTGACGTGTGGTTACGAGCCTCAGTTTCTCCTCAGCACAGCTTCCCTGGGTGCTGGAGGTTTCCCATGGTTTCCATGAGCCTGAGGGAGAATTTGTTTCCTCCCTGGAGTTGAAACTGTGTGGGCCAACTGCCTGTTCAGGTTTACAGTGATGCCCATCACCACAATGTCTCTGTGTCTTTCACACAGAAGCAAAATGCTCTAGAATTTCTGGTAATTCCCCTTTTGAATAATACTTCTTGGTTGTGGGCTATCTTACATTTTAGGTAAGCGTATTTTTTATTAGGTGTTTATATTAAGTTCATTTGTTTCAGGATCTTTGTTGTGAAGCTGGTTGTGAGGCTTAAGGCGAGAGAAATCATCACCTTAGTTGATTTGTGTTACACTTAGAGAAGAAAGGTCTCCTCAGAGAGGAGAGCTCTGAGGCATTCTCCAGAGGCATGAGACAGTCATGGGACTTGTTGTGTCACTAGGGGAGTTCATTGCATGTGTGAGGGCATCACACAGAGCCTGCTTTGCTCTGAGCTGTCACACCAGTTGTCCCGAGGGCTTTGAACCACTTTAACCCAGGGCAGGGCACCCATCACGAGGCTCTCCAACCAGCACATGGTCTCTGCTCTCATCCAGCTCTGAGACATTCCATTGATTTGAGCCCAGCACTGGAGCCTGCCACTGACAAACCTTGAAACACACCGGACAACCCAGTGGCTCCTTATTTTAAAGAATTTAACAAAGGCTCGTGAACTTTCAGTGATGTATTTCACTATGTTTAATTTCCTGTAGACACATGGTAGTGAAACTCCTGCTAAACACAATGACACAAGGAAAACTAGTGCAGGGAAACATCTAAGTGAAGGCATCAAACTTGGAAGAACTGAGACTGTGGTTTGTAAAACACTCAGCAGGCTGAAATAAGTGTTTTCTTTCGTACTCCTTTTGTCCTATTCCAAGAATCCAGGCTTGGTTCCGCTCAGGATGGAGCAGCAGCTGAGTAAAAGCAGTTAACAAAGTTATGAGTCTGTAGTTCATCGTGTTTGCAGACAGTTTTGTATTTTGGGGCTCTCGGCTGATGAATCAGCTTGTTCCCTTTGGGAGCTGCTACAATCCCTCTGCTGATTAAATTCTGCTGGTTTTATGTGCATGAGCTGTAGTAATCTCTGCTCCATTCTCTGCGCTAATGACTGTTCCTAGTGCCAGATCCCACTGATTTGCTGCTGAAAACAGTTCATTGATGGGCAGAAGCATGCCTGATGCTCCTGTGGAAAGCTTCCTGGAGCCTCAGGCTGACTCTGCACAACCTCCCGTGGCCTCCATGAGCTCAGCCAGGCCGGTGGCTCAGCAGTGAACAGGCAAGGCTCATTTGTATTGCTAAAAGCTCTGGATGAGAGCGAGCTCAGATCAGGTCTAAGATCAGAGTAACTGCTGGGCTCCATGGGACTGCTCAGGCTAAACGAGATGAAGACGTGGTCCAAAATGTGTCAGGCAGCCTAAGGAGGTGCACTTGATTTTGTGTTTCAGGGCTGGAGTCTCAGCAGGGGCAGCAAGGCTAATTTACAATGATACTTTCCACTGGGCTCCTCAGGTCCCATGCAGGGCTGATCACTGACTTTGGCAGGTTATAGTCAACTTCTCAGCAGGATCATGTGCAAATGCCCAGTAATTCAAAATTGATTTCGTATAAATAACACCCAGCTTTGTGTACTGGTTGGCAGTATCTTGTAAATCCATCACGACAGCAGAAGGCAGCTACTGAAGCAGTGTCAGGTTGCACACTCATTTGTTTTCATGAACTCACTGTTTCCTTTCAACAACGCACACGGTCTGGAAATGAGTTGTGTAATGAGGGAGAATGTGTGAGAAGCTCTCTCCACAACTCGTGCTTTTAGTCAAATCCTGGGAGATCTCAGCCCAGAGAAACCGAGGTGCCTCTGGGTGGGTTGAGCAGATGAGCGCAGGGCAGGCAGAGCGCCCTGCCTGTCTGTCTGTCTGTCTGTCTGCACTGGGCGCTGCTGGCACAGGGGAGGCTCTGCACCTGCAGGAGAGGTAATGAGGAGCGGCAGGAAAGCAGTTCCTGCTGCAGACACAGTCTGTGCTGCACATCTCACATAGCATGTTTACAGATTTGATAAACAGCAGGCCTGCTCCTGCCCTTCCTTTTTGGAGGCTGTCTGGTTTAGCAAATCTGTTAGGGATGTCCGGCGGCCTATTGTAGTTCCTCCTGACATCCCGGGGAAACAGGCACATCCCTCCGGCCGGCATGGACTCGTCCTCCATTTGTGCTGCAGGTAGGAAACTTTGTTTGTGTTCAGGCCTGAAAATTGGCCAGTAAGAAAATCCTGTTGCCAAGTGCAAGGGAAGGAGGTGTTGTGGCCGCAGTTTTGGACGCTGTGAGCTGGAGCAGCGCTGTGAGTGAAACGGGCTCTGTGTCTGTTTGTTGAAACAGTTTGCTCAGTGCTGTCCCTGTCCCTGCACAGCGCTGGGGGACAGTGGCCCTGCCACACCAGTGCAGTGGCAGTAAGAGCACCGTGACGTTTTGCTGTTTAATTGCAAATCCACTTGAGGTCTGAGTAAACTTCCACGTAAGGGCTTCTGCAGCTGTGGCTTTCCCCGGGCTGTGGGCTGCTGCCGGAGAAACCCCACGCTTGTTTGTTGATGGTTTCAGAGGCACTCGAGCGATTGCACCTCTGGGGCTGTGTGGGAGGGATGGGCTGTCCGGGCAGCACCTTGGGATGGGGACACTGTGGTTTGGAAATGCCACAGGGGAGCTCTCTGTGCACACCCCCTGTGATCAGCACGGGCAGTCTGGGGAAGGAGCTGACCTGAGGCCTCTGCTCACCAACCACCTGAGGCAAGAGGGCACCTGCCTCCATCACTGTCTCGTGCTGAGGGGGAGAATTTCTCCCCTCCTGGCTGATCACACAGGCTGGGTGTGTAGGGAAGGGAGAAGGTGCTCCTTTGTCCCAGGTTCTGAGTGGCACAAGTAGCCTGAAATGGCAGCCCAGTCTCCTGAGGAGATTTCACRCCTAAAATAAAATACCTTCTAGCTGTGACTCCCACTGACCTCGACTGGAAAAATAGCAGAGTATGAGTTTTGCCATTCTGGGGGCTCTGTGGGCTCTTCCCAAGGAGGAGCTGATAACCAGGATGTACTCAGCAGCAGGAGACTTGTCCCACTCTTGGAAACTGGCTGCGCCCCCTTCAGCAAAAGATATTCCAAAGCTGGTCAGTCATTAGCGAGTCCTTGTCACTGACCTAAATTCCCTAGTTTGTCAGCTTCTCCAAAACTGGAGACAAAGCAACAGACAAGTGGGGGGAAAGGCAGAAACTGTGCAAGCAAGCACGTACTATAGAAAAATGACATGTTGGGGGGGAAAGGAACCCCTTCCTGGAAAAACAGTGCAAGACACTGCAGTGTTCCTCTTCCTGGCTTTCCCACAGCTGCTGTGGAAACACAAGGATGTACAGCAGTATAGTAATCGAGGGACTTGGTACTCTGTGAAACTTCTGCTCCTTTCAGCAGGCTGAGTAGATTTCTCAGAATAAGAGACTTCCATTAACCTGTGCGAAATGGCAAGGACTTTTGGAAAAAGCTAACGGCAGTGCTGATGACAGGCATTCTTTTAATTGATTTATTTGTTTGACTCACAATGGCTGTTAATGCAGTCCTGAAAGGAGCCAAGTTTAGATAGGGCCAGTGTCAGCCAAGGGCCTCTGGGACCTYTGCTTATTTCTCTTTGAGATGTTCCAAGGCATAAGCTGACAACAGGAGTCCTGATTTGTTCCTATAAAAATCAATCAAATTAAATATGCTTTCATTCCCTTTCCAAGCTGTCGCTGTGATCAGGAAGTCTCCCTGTAACAGAAACCATGACCACATGGCTATGGTGATACATGCAAGCCCTGTGAATATATATCTTTATGCCAAGTGTGCTTATGTGTTTCACTCCTTACTCCCACTGTGTTTGTCTTAAAAGCTCCTAAACTTATGAGCCTGTGAGTGGTGTGTCTGATTTGGTATCAATATAATGCCTGGTGTATTAGAGCCCTGCTGGCTTACTCAGAAGAGCGACTGTTCCTTTAGCAGTCCGCATCATTGAAGGGGAAGATGCTCAGCACACCTGCTAAGCTGCCAAGGGATGGAGTCTCCCTGCTGCAGGAAGACCATGGGGGAGAGGGGAATGAGGTGGGCACCTGTGTGTTTCCCCTTTCAGAGCAGCAGGCTGAGCAGGCCTGGCAGCACGGCGTGTTCTGCCTGCCGGGATGGGACGGGGACGCGCCGGTGCTCAGAGGGCTGGGCAGAGCTTCAGGCTCCTTGTGGATGGAGGTTGTGTCCTCCAGGGACTTCACAAAGCACCGCTCCCTATGTCATAGCTAATCCTCTACCTGCTCACGTGACCTGCTCGGGGAATAAGCAGGTTTTTTATGGGCTTCCACCCACGGAGGCCAAGTGAAGATGCTGCCATAACCCAGTGAGAGACATATGGTGCTGCTTCAAGTCTGTTTTCATCAGCACTTTCAGGCTCATTGGGAAGGGTTTCTTCTCTGTGCACATTCTCCATGATTGACAGGGCAGGAATTACATGGCACATAGCAGATCCTTTTCCTAGAGGGACTCACTTGCTAGCACAGCTGCTGTCTCTTACATATTTTGTTTCTCAAAAAAAATTTCATGCTGAAAGCACCCATGAAAGTAGCAAAATAAACCTCCCCCCATACTTCTGAGGTGCAGGAAGAACAAACATTAGGCCCATCATCCTTAGGGTCCCCAGCTCTGGAAAGAGCCAGATTTCCTCCTCTTCTGGTGGGAATTGCAGGATGTCAGGAGCTTGCCTGTTTGGATCCTTTGGGTGGAAAACTGAACGTCCGCAGAGCGAATTTCATGGATCGGTGGAAACTTCAGGGTTTTGTCTTCACCTTTTTAGAGGCTTGCAATGACAAAACCCAAACTGTAGTCAGCACCTGTCTCATGTTTTCCGTATGATTTCTGTAATGTGTTGGGACAGATTTGCATGTGAAGAAAACATTAGTGCAGCACTGAGTTCTCACGTGCCATGTGATGGCTGGAAGCCACTGCTGAGCCAATGTTTTCTTTACATGTAATTCTGTTCTAGCTCACTACAGAAATAATGGCATCTATGGATGACACTAAATGTTGCTTCAGCTAAGATTAGTCTTCTGTGATGGTTAGAGATTATTTTGTTTATACCAGTAGGTAAATATGTGCAGTAAATTTGACCTGCTTTCTTCCAATGAAGCCCGGCCAAGCTTTCTAAGAAAGATATGTTAATATTTAACAGACAGTGAAAACTAAATGTTAACATTTTCAAATCACTGAGTAACTTTGCASCTAATCCCTTTTCTCAAATGTGACTTTTTGGGGATTGCTGGCTCCCACACTTGCTGTGTCACTTGAAATGGCCCTTTTATGGCATTCATCTTGCTTAGCCTTGCTGGGTGTCTCCTCAGGCATCCTAAGGTTTTCCTAATGTAGCTTTCTTCTCTCTTACTCTAATGGGATTTTGACAACCAGCCCAAGAGTTTGCTTTAAGACAGAGGAATCTGTTTCTCAATGTCTTCTATAAAATTTATAGAATTTTGGAATTTCATTTTTTTTCCTACACATAAAAACCCAGGTCATGCATAGCTTACAAACAGCTCCAAGCAGTTCAGAAAGCTGATTCAGTCTGAGGTCTACCAGCCTCAAAAGCAAATGCCTTTGACTGCCTTTTAAATCAGTGTTTAGGCAGCAAAATTCAACATGCTCTGTAACAGGATGCTCATCCAGCAGTGCCTTTCAGCATGAATTGGTGCAGGTACATTCAGAAATTCGGGGTCTCCAGCTGCAAGTTTCAGTCTGGATGCATGCACTGTGAGTGCACTGGGAATTGGTGGAAGCCTTTGGAAAATGCAGGGTGCAGCTCCTTCTTTTCCAGGCACAGCTCAGCCCAGAGCTGCTGTCACAGCTGTGTGCCTGTGSAGATCCTCATCGCTGCTGTCAGCCATGGATGCATTTACAGAGAGGTTTCTGACCTTAATTTCCCAGAGATGGGTAATAGTGGAGTCAGGAGCTGCTGCAGGCTGCTGAGACCCATGTTAGACTCTTCCCTCTCTCAATTTTTATTTCAGTCTTTTCATACGTTTCAGCCATGAAAAGAAAGAAGTGATTTTTCTTTTTTTTTTTTTTTGTAGTAAAGAAAGTTCTTTTCATTAATGACGTGGGAAAAGGGACAAGCCAGTAGAAGGAATTCAGTTCTTCTTTTAGATGTGAGATTTATTGCTGGTCAGAACACAAGGATTGCTTTTGGAAGGAGAAACTAGGGGGTAAAGCAACAAGTGCTTAGCACTTACAACTACTTCTTGTAAGCAGTACAGTGTAGTATCTGATCAGTGCTACACAACAGGAACTTCATTAGCATTCTGCACTGTTGTGGTTTTAAGTAATAGTAAAGCATCCCTCGTCTGTGTGAAAGACAGAGATGTGCTCAGGAGGGACATGCCTGCAGACATTTTAATGAGTTAGATTCAAAGGACAGAATCAGGTTGTCTCTTCACTGTTTGCTTCACACGCTTGATTTGCAGAGATGTTGGCACCTGGGGTTGCTGTAGCGTGGACCTCACTGAACTCATGTGAGTGTTTCCCAGGGTTTCATCCTTGGCTTTCAGTCTTGCCCTTGGGATTTTGGACAGTAGGGTTCCTGTACTGTGCAAAGCAGAGGGAGGTCTCATGGGGCCTGCAGTCTTTGCTGTCACAAAACTCCCTGCAGACAGAATGAGGACCAGTATATCTACACCAGGAGTGACCAGCACAACATTTTGGTCGAGTGGCTGTGGCAAGGAGATGACACAACTCTTCCCTCCCACCCCATCAGCATTTGCAGAAGGGGCTGTTTAGCAAGGGCTAAGCAATGGCAGCACCTACCTTCAGCATCAGCTCCTTCTCCTCCCCCTTCGCTTCCTGTCCCTTTGCCCTTGCTTGGGCAATTCATCTGCAGCGAGATAGAATCAAAGAACCTTCTTCCTTTGCTAAACAATTTGCTCCTTTTGTTAGGGTCAGATAAAACACTGATAAAAGCTGTTGTAGCTCCGCTGAAGCCAGCAGGAGCATGCTGCAGGTTTGGCCCTTGATCGTTTTTCTTTGCTGTGCACACTCCTGCATGTATCCAGTTACATCTTGTGGTAAATCCAACCTTAAGCTGAATTAATGAACCAGAGGTGCAGTCCCTTTGGGGGGTGGTTCACAGGTACAGTGCCTCAGAACCTTTGGAGACAGGAGGTTTGTAAATGGAAAGTTCTGCAGGGAGGCTTTTTGGAAGTTGCATTTTAGGGTTGGGTGTTTTTCTCTCGTTTCTTGCTCAACAATCTCTGATCCCTTCTACTTGGGAGAAGAGCAGGAGCCAAGGCTTGCCTCCAGCTCACCACTGAGCCTTGTTGGTTGCAAACCTGCATTTTGGGAAGGCGTAGGAATAGTTGTTACCCCATTGAGCTGAACACATTCAGAACATTTTCATTAAAGGGAGACTTAAGTACAAGCCCAGGGGTACCTCTCAAAAGAGAGGAGACCAGGGCTCCAAGAAGGGGTGGGAGTGAGGAGGAGGTGACCAGGCTCCTTCTCACCATGTGGGCCATAGGACTTGCTTTGTTGGCAGCTGCAAGCTCCATTAGTTATCCAGGGGTATCCTCCCACTGCAGGCAAGGTGCAGAGCAGCCAGTTGGAGAATTAGCAACGTGTCCAAATGTAATATGGTTGCTATTATGGGTAATATATATTTAACACTCTGCAGGGACCATTTAAACCTGCATCTGCAGGAAGGGGAAAAAAGTCAGGTTTGCTTTCTTGGCAGACTGCAGATCAGAGAGTCCAATCTGTAATCTGTCTTGGTATGTTTTATGTGGGTGGGTTTTGCTAAATTACAGGCAAAGTTATTGCACCCCTAGGCTACTCGCATTAAATGCTTCTCCAATTTTAGCAACATTCTTTCCAGGCTCAGCTACATTTGTTTTTGTCTTCTCTATGGCAATTGATGAGCTCAGTCTGAAATGTATAACTCCACGGGATCTCCTGTTCTATATTTCTTCCCCAGCTGTAGCTGAATCGGTGCAGTGTAATCCAATGACTTGTTGTAATGCCTAATGCTTTCTTTAATACATTCCAGATTAAAGGAGTCAGCAAAGTTTACATATCCAAAGTAATAAATTTAAACAATAATAATGGCAAATCCAAAACCATGGTTATATCTTGAAAATGCTGGGCTTTTTTTTTTTCCTCGTATCTTTTCTGGTCTGGCTAAAGTCTGTTTTTAGGAAACTGAACAGGACAGATAAAAGATGATGAGACAAACAACTTAATCCCTTAATAATGTCAAGTGGAAAATCCAACAACAGATTGGCAAGAAACTGTAATAACAACTGCTAAGTGACCCTTACTGAGGACTAAAGAACTGGTTTTAAAGGCTGAACTTGGGACATAATTAGAGATGAGCCTGAATCACTGCCCATAGGCTCAAATATTTCTTTGAACTCTGAAATGGAGCCAATATTTTTTTCTTTTTTTTTAAATCCGTGCCTGTACAGCATCATCTTAGCTGCACTGAGGTCAGTTCAGCATCACCTCATACCTTGGACTGCCCTGGGTACCCGCACAAAATGACCATGAGCAGCCCCAGGGTGGTGTTCCCACCTCTGGGTGCTGTTGCAGATGGAGTGTGGGGTAACAGCTGGTGTGCAAAGAAGGGATGGGCAGTGCCTCCAAGTGGGAGGAGAAGAGATGAGCATTCCTGCATTGGCCTTTCAGTCCCAGCATCTCATTGTGCCCTTGCCAGGGACCCCTGAACTGTAAATACTCTTGGGCTGCCATTAATAGATAGACCTTGGAAACAAGGCATGTGGTCACAGGAGTGGGAGGCACTTGGAACTGTAATTGCCAGAGCAGCTTCAGAAAGAGGGTGTGAATTGTTATCTCTCCTTGGAGCCGTATTCACTTAGAGCTGACAGCCCTCCACCCTGGGGTTCCTGGGAGGGATGTCTTGCTGGGGTGGAGACCAGGGCTGCCAGAAAGGAAACAAAAGAAAGAGATTTTAGAACGGTGGCTTATCTCTATCCACCTGAATTACTGTTGTATTTTAAAAGAATATGGGAAAAAGGATTGTTTGAAAAAGCCTTGACAAGTGTACTCTCCCAGCTCCATTGTTTTAATCTTCTCCTAGGAATTTGTGTATAAAATGTTCTCAATTCAGTTTATCTCTGCTTGACAAATCCTGTGTTTCCCTTCCGTGCTCTTAGTGGAGTGGGAACTAACCTTGATCTTTTTGCAAAGCAAACAGAAGCTGGATGTCACATTCCCACCTTCACACACAAACAGTGCGTGTCACAGCTTTTGAGCAAGATGTACAATCACTGACAAAAAATTGTGTAAAGTTCATATTCAAGATAAGCTTTTAGAAAAGCAGCTCCAAATTGAACCAGACTCTCAGAGGAGGGAGCAGTTGGTGTTGCCTGGCCCTCTTGGAAGCCACCTTGCTCAGCAGGTTAAAACAAAAGGTCTGAAGCCAGGACTCAGCTCCTCCATTAGCAGCCCCTCATCTATGTCTCATCTTGAGGAGAAAAGACTTGGCCTCTCTCCTCAGGTCTCTGTTTCCTCATGTTGCCCTCTGTTGCTGGATTGGCTTTTCTGGCCAAGGAAAGCAGCAGGGGAGGCCAGGTGGTCACAAGTGACCAAAACATTGACCAGAGGCTGGGCTGGTAATGAGAGAGAAATGCAGAGGTAGCACGATGCCACCTAGTCTGTTATTGTCCTCCCCATGTCATACATCCCAGCCAACTCTGGTATTTGGTTTTTGAGCATTCGGGCGGCTCAGGAGGCAGTTCCAGATTCCAGGTTTGTTCCTGTGGATGGGAACCCTTCCCAGAAGGGAGAAAGCTCAGAGGAGCCTGTTTAATATAGGCTGATCTCATGCTTGAGCATACGCAGGAGTTGACCTTTCAGTGCTGAAATAAGAAGTGATGGGAATAGAATAAATCACAGTCTTGAAAGAAAAGCCAAGGAGCTCAGAGATGCTCCTCAGGAGAAGGAATCAAGGTAGGGAGGCTGAGAGCCACAGAAGGGCCAAATGACAGATTCCAAAAAGCAATCTTTCAGCAGTGAGTTTGATGGATCTTTGCAAAGCAAAGGCTGTTGAGATGAGAAATGAGGATATGATGTGATGAGCCCAAAAAGTGAATTTTGTTCGGGTGGATAGGCTGGAAAGACTCTTTTTGGGATGCTATCCTGAAAAAAATCCGCAAGACCTACAGATAGGTTGGATGTGAGGACTGAAAGAGATCCAAGTTTTCCACCTACTGAAAGTTTCAGGGTAGTAGCAAAACGTGCACAAATGGGAGCAGTAACATTTACACTTGCACTGCAAAGGCAAAAATTGTTCTGTGAAGTGCCAGGCTACGAAGAATCAAACCTCTACATTGCGTTGGAAGCTTCAGAGCTTTCATGTCTTGACTGAATCCAAATCTGAATTTTCTGTCACCTTGATAGCAGACAGCTCCAAGCCTCTGTGGTGCATCCACTTCACCTTCAGGGCCCTGCCTTTGAATGCCAGATTTTTCCAAGAGAACCAAAGCTCCAAGCACTCTCCTCGTACCTGGAAGCCGCAGCCTGGTGAGGAACTCCCTCTGTGTGGTGGCCTCTGTTGGAGCCCAGCTCCCTGTCCAGCCTCAGGAGAGGGTGGCTCAGAGCTGTTTCAGAGCCCAGCACTGCCTGGACAGAGGCTGGGGTTCGCCCTCCTGGCCTCCTCTTCCTCTTCTGTGTCCCCAGGGCAGTCAGAGCCAGGCAAACCCTGGCGGGACAGGAGATTGTCGGAGCTGGCTGGATCTGGAAGAACAGTTTTTTTGGCAGAGAATAGATTTTCCAGCAAATGTCAGGGGAGAGGGGGAGTCAAAATGATTCACAAATTCAAACACATTTTCTGAATAGTTCTGGCCTAGAAAAAAAAAAATACAGAGGTGGGGGAAGAAGGGGGGATGTTAAAAATAGCAGTGCATGTCATTCTGACACTTTCAGAATGAACTGTTTCATTTTGGGGATGGTTTGTTTATGTTTTGCAAGTATTTGAAATGTAGATTTGATTCAAAAGGGCATTTTTCATTTAAAAGTTGACCTCACCACTAAAACACATTGAAAGAAGTGAAGAGAAAAGGTTTTTTAGGAATTTCATAACCCAAAATGAAACACCTCCTTTTGCTTTGGCTCCAGATGAGACATTGTGGAGTTTTCCTTTCACAGCCCCATGATCTTAGCTTTGTCCAGCCCAACCTGAGCATTTCCTCTCCCCTAGTTTTTTTGATTGAGCTCTGGTGTTAAAAAATAAATCCAGCTCCCACGCTGGCCAATCCTTAAGTCTAATGCCATGGAGCAAGTACTTTAGTTTATTCTGAGGTCAACCACACATTGCTGTGATTCAGACTGAAACCTGTGGTATCAAATTAATAAGAGCTGTAGGTTTTGTAGATAACTGGCATCTTCCCCAGAAGATGCAGTGTCGAACCTCATTTAGAAAAATAACCCAAACTCCTGAGGCCCTGAGATCTGATCTAGAAATCTTCAGAGAAGCCAGGGTTTGCAGGCAGCTGAATGACAGACTTTCACTCCCCTGACACTCACACTGGTCTCATTCAAGTGATTCATTAAAGGAAAATGAGCAAATAGCTGGTAATCACTTTGCTGCAGCCAAAACGTGCTGTGCCACAGAGTTTCCCCAGGCAGAGGGGAAGGAACACACGTGTTTGCTGTACCGTGAGCCATAGCTGAGTTTACTGTTCCCTGCTGTGTTTTCTGCCTGGCTGAGACACATTGTGCCATTTCCTCATCCCTTGGTGACTGAGTGGAGCCTCCTTTGCTGAGATTTACCTGCGTTGTCTCCTGAGCCCCTCCTCTCCGTGGCTTGGGAAGGGTTTGGGCACAAAAGAAGGAGAGCATGGATGCTACAGTGTGGGATGGCAGACTTCTTAACATCAGCCCCTTTTGGGGCAGGGGCTATAGGGAAGATCTTTTCCATTCCTGGGTTTCACCTGAAACAGGCAGATTTGTAAGGATTTTTCTGGCCTGCTGTAATTTGAGTGTTACTGGAAGATGGATCTCATAGTGTGGACAGAACATGGATATTTTTGTGATAGAGGAGAGGGGCTGGCAGTGGCTGAGCRTCAGAGCAGGCTGTGCTCCCTGCTGGGATAGCTCTGATGCTTTCTGTGGTGGCTGAGGAGTGGAGAGGGCAGGGATCAGTGCCTGTAGCAGGATGAGGAGTCAAGGCCAATCAGTGCATCAGCGATGCAGTTCCCTCCATCATGCATTTACTGTTCAAACACTGCCAACTCAAGCTTTTCCAGAAAACAGTGAGGATTGCCTTAAAAACCACCCAAAGTTTCAAGGTTTTTGGAAGTGCTGGGCTTATTTGATTGTTTTCCTCGTTTCCATGCCTATCAAGTCACACTCAGGACAGTTTTTCAATCTGTTCTCGGTGAGGCAGAAGCTGAGAAATGTACTTTTTTAAAAAAAAAGAAAAATCAGAGTCTCAGCCACCTGATGATGCACGAGCTGGGGGCTGTGAGAGCAAGGCAGAGCTCGTGTGAGAGCTGCAGGAGTGGGCAAAGGGGCTGCTGAAGGAACTGCTTCTCTGGGTTGAGAGTGGGGCTGAATGGAAGGAAAGGCCAGGAGGGCAGAGCGTGTAAGCCGATTCTGCCTGCCTGGAAAAACCGGAGAGCGCTCCCTCCCCGCCCCGGCTGAAACAAAAAGCCCTTACACGGCTACAGCAATGTCTGCCTTCCTGTTTGTGTGCCTGTTTGAGGCCTGGGGGGGCAGGTGGTGTTTGACTCCTGCATCCCCACCAAAACCCCAAGTGCTCTCTCTCCCAGCTGAGTGCAGAGGCAGGGGTGCAGGAGGAGATACAGGAGGAAACCGAAGAGCAAGGATTGTACAAACTGCACAGGAGGGCCCACGCTCCTTCCCTGTTAATAGTTTCTGTAAAACACAGTTTGAGAACTTATTACTTTTTCTACTTGTAGAAGTGATTCACAGGTCTTTGACACAAGCAGCTGCCAGGAGATGGGAGTACAGCTTTGATTATGTTAAAGTGACAAGGCAGCAACTTTTGGAGTGAGCAACTGCATTTGGACAGTCTGTGGAAGGTTGTATACATCCTTCAGCAAGGAATCTTAGGCTGTGATAGGTCCCAGAAAATACCAGACAGGGTTGCTGAACCATCCCAAACCACCTTGTCATTGAATGGTGCAGAGGTGCTGTGTGAAGTGATGCCAAGCATTCTCTAGCAGCTCTAATGGTGTTTGGATTTCAATTTACTCTCATCAGATACGCTGACATGCTCCCCAGTTTGCCTCTTGAATTAAGATGCTGCAGTGTTCATTTTTCCCCTTTCCAGCTGACAGGAATGTGTCCCTGCTCCTCCACGGGAGGAAAGCAAGTATATTCTTCTTTTTAGCATGCCCTTACAGCTATTACACCTTTAAAGGGAATTAATCCTCAGAGCAAAGGCCAGGACACCAATGGAAAGCTTTTGGCTTGTTTATTCGAACTGAAATACGGTTGTGTGTTTGGCATTCCAGCCGGTGGGCTGTTCCAGGTGCTCCATCTGCAGGGAGCACTGCAGTGAAACCACACCAGGAGGGCATTATGAAGGTTGCATACAACATGCAGCTGGTCTTCTGGAGGGCAGATGCCTTTGGAAAGCTAGCTAAGACTCCTGGTGGTGTAACAAACAGAATTAGAATATTTCCAGGATATAAAATTGAGGGAGGGAAGTGGCTTCACTGGCTATTGTCAGAAAACAGAGGTTTGCATAACAGCAACATTTTCCATACACTGCGCAATGAAGTTCCTTGCTTGGGAATTAAATTGCAAGTCAGTTTTAGACAGCGTGGCCAGCTGTAACGTAGCACACGTTGCAACACACACGCTGAATGTTATTACTTGGTGTCGGTGTTTATTGAAGCTAGTGGGGATTTGAGAAACAAGCTCTGGCACGGGAAACACTAACAATGTGATGGCACTTAATGTCTCAGAGAGTGTAAGAACTTTGGGGAATAAATTCTCCAAAGACAGAATACTTTAGAAAATGCATGCTAATCCCTTTAAAACCCCTAGGACACTTTAATTTTCGTACTGGGTGATGATAAGCCACAGATTTCGCCACTAATCTAAAAAATACCCTGTGGTTTTTGGAAACGCACGGGAGACTCCAGGTGCAGATTCAGTGGCAGATTTTGCAGTGGCAGCTCCAGCTGATCTCACTGGAAAGAGTTTATGTGCTGCTGTCTGCTGGTCCCTTGCTGTCTTCTTTTGCTACTGCAGGAACCAGGGTCAGCAAACTTGAGCTACGCTTCCCTGTCACCTTTATGGAGAAGGTTCAGCACTCCAGAACTTCAGTTTAGCTGCAAGACTGGAATCAGATTGAGCCAAATCAATTCTGTTGTGTCTCTATTGAGTCTGGTGGGCTTGCACAATGGATAAATGTGATCCAGAGTAAGAATAACACCAACCACAGATGGCTGGGTTAAGTGCATTGTTTGTCTTCATGGCTAGACCATGGAGAGCTGCCTGCATTGCAAAATTCCCATCTGGCTCCTTCAGGGCATCTGAAATCACAGCAAGGGGAGACCAGCAACAAAATGTGGCACAAAGACTGAGTTTCCCCTGGGCTCAGAGATGTGGACCTGTTGGCAGTGGTGCATGGGCTCAGCTCACCAGCTGTGCTGAGCTGGCATCCCAGGGAGCAGGAGAGGTCACATTGCTGTGCCCTCTGATGGCAGTAAAGTTATAAATACATTTTTTGGCAAAAATAGGAACTATCCACCACAGCTATTTCTGATGACCTAAGAATAAAGTTAGATTTTGGAGTTTTTTTCCCTCTGTTTCTTAGCAGGGCTGCTGAGCTCTCCAGCAGAACAGGAAGTAGGCTGAGGAGCTGTTTGAGTAACCAGGGTCGTCAGATCAATGGAAAAAGCGGTTTGAGTACACTCTGTGAAAGTGCAGTCAACAATTTTGAAATTACTGCAGCTTCTCTTCCTAGGTCAGGGCTCTTGTTCATGCCAAGGGGACTTAAGTTACTACTGCTCTTTCTGTAAGCAAACAGAACATTTCATTTTGATGATGTACGTAATGCGCACCCAGGGGTGAAGCAGAAAGCTTTCCCTTGGTGTCCTTGGGTCAGATTCCAGATGAGTTAAGAGATAATTTGCTCAAGATCCTACGTAATTTTGAGATGTCTACCAGGCTATTTGGAGGAAAAGTAAACTTGCATTTACTGGGAGTTGGGCATGCAGAGGTCAGAGTAGGTGAGGAGCGAGGGAGAGGGTAAGAGACAACATTTTGCTGTCAAGGAGGAAGATGTACAATTGTCAGTCTCAGAACTGAGGCTGATCCTACATTTTAATGACACTTGCAGCTTCTTTCATGTTTTGCAAGTTCATCTGAGAACTGAATGCATGCCAAATGAATCTTTCAAGGGAAGTGGAGCTGGGTTGAAAATATCTCCAGCACAGATAATTCAAAGGAAGTGCAACTTTCAAAAAAAACATGTGAAATGGCTCTAAGAATCTACCTGGTTTTTCCTATTTACTTTTTTCTTTTTTCTCTTTCCTCCCCTTAGTCCTACATTTCACCTCTCCTCTGCCATCACATCACTTTTTTTTGCCTTCAGTTGATGTCACAGAGGCATACAAAGGGTTTTCGGTCCCGTCACATGCTCCAGCTGGAAGTAGAGCACGATTCCCTTCTGACACTATTTTCTCCAGGGTTCTGTCAGGCTGAGCCTCAGACCCTCCCTGCTTTTTTCGCTGATTGTCTTTTCAGCTGTCCTCCTCTTGCAACACTCCCGTGGCAGCCGGGCAGGGGCCGGGGCGAGCTGCAGAGTGGAGACCATGCCGTGAGTGCAGGAGCAAGGGGTGCCCAGCGGGATGGGGTGGGAATGTGCAGCGTGGGAGAGCAGGGCCGGGAGGGAGAGAGATAAGGCAGGCAGGAAGGGGAAAGGCAGGTGGAAAAGGGAAATGACCACGGGGGCCAGGAAGACTAAAGAGAATACAGGGGAAGCTGTGAAGCCATCTGGGAATCTGCTCTAGGCACGTGTAAATCCCACGCGTCCTTGGGGCGTCGCAGTGCGCGCAGAGTGGAGCTGGGCACGGCTGGGATGGCGGCGTGGAGCTGTGTGGGGTGAGCCCTGGGGTGAGTGGGGACACGTGGGGACCTGTGGTGGTGGCTGTGGGGGCGGGGGGAAGTGTGTGGGTGCTCCAAGGTGGGGTGCAGGGGTGGCAGAGGTGACACGGCTCTGCAGGGACTCGCCTGCCTGTTGCCGCTCGTTGCTGTTCTTAACGATGCTGAGGTTACCTTGAAATAGACTTACTTGCTTTGCCCCAGCAAAAAATACTGAGTTTTGGGGGTGATGAGGGCTGCCTTTAATTGGAGGTGATGATGGAGTGTGGATTATTGTGGAGCAGTGTCCCATGAGGATGAGGGCAGAGGTCGATGGRGCCGCTTTTATTTGGAGTTGTGTCC
>JACDOX010000086.1:2223879-2341267 GCA_014549065.1 Cardinalis cardinalis | reverse complement strand
TCAGGAGGTGGAAAAGGAGCAAAGTGGAGGGGAAAATAATGTGAGAAGTTGCATTGTGAAAAAGTAGTGGAAGAAGGCATGTAAGCATCATGCAAAGCTGACATGGAAAGGCAGGGGGAAGAGAGGAGAGCTGGGATAACCTGACTTTAAAAGTACTTAATGGTGGATGGCTGGGATGGGATTTGTGGCAAATAGCTAGATCTGAGCCAGCCTCCCTCTGTGGGGAGAAAGAGGCCCCTGCAGAACACAGTGTGTGTGACCTGCCTGCACAGCATGAGAGGAGCTGAGGCTGGGCAGCCCTGTGACTGTAAAAGGAGTTCACTAGGATAGATGCAGTCATCTACATTGAACATGTCTAAAAATAGGTGAGATGAATTTCAGTCCAGAGGACAAAATGTTACAGTAAATGAGTACAAACAATCTCATGGTATCTAGCTGGGTTCCTTCATGTCTCCTCCATGCAGGTACATGCAGGAGATGTGTGCCCAGTTTCAGGGCTTGTGCACGTGTGGGCACCAGCTCAAGCCTGGCTGCAGTGTTCGTGTCTCACATCTTCTGTGCAAAAAGTCCTCTGCACCTCAAACRCTGGAAAATGGAGCTGTGATGCTGAGGCAGGCCGTAGTTCCTCAGGTGTCTGCAGTTTTTATTGCAAACCAATCCTGGGAGCCTCAGGGAAGAGCAGGGAGATGTGCTGCATTTTCAGGGAGTGCTGCTGCTGACCCCATCGCTCCCAGCTTCACTGTGGGACTGCCTGGTCATGTCTCAGCTCTCCTGGCTGCCTCTGCCACAGGTCTGGGGCTTGCTTTGCTTTAACTCACACAGGGAGGCACCAGTGGGACAGGGAAGAAAGGTCCCCGTCCCCAGTGGTGCCATTTGCCCCGTGCCACCTTGCCAGCTGTTCTGGAGGAGAGACAACTTCTTTGCCCTGGTGAGAGGACTGGCTGGAAAAGAACAACCACATCTCTGTGTGAACACTCGTGGGATGTGCCAAGAGAAGCCCAGGCAGATGCAGTCATTTAATGGGATCCCTCAGGGGTGGATCTGGAGCCTGTCTGTGTTGGAGGCATCCTCTGGCTGCCCCAGCCAGCTCCCTGCAGCCCTGCTCTCCTTTCTTGTTCCAGTCCCTGTGCATGTCCTCATCTCCAAAATTAGGTCTGCAGGTCCCCTGGCTCATCTTTAAAACTCTCTGTGCAATTAACGTGCAGAAAATGGCAGAAAATGTCCCCAAAGGATGGGCAACAAGAGGATGGCACAGTTTGCCTGAGTAGCTCAAGGTTGTTTGTAGGAAAAGCTGGGAATGTCTCTCTCTGCACCAAGAAGTGGCAGCACGCTCATGGAGGCCGTGAGTCTCTGCTATGACCTGAGCTCATTTAACAGTCTCCACTGTGGAAGAGAAGAGAGTTTTAATTTAATGGGGGTGATGTCGGGCAAATGCTTTCAGTGCTTGGATTACGACTCAATTAGTCRTAATTGAGCTCCTCCTTCCCTTAGCCCTTTGCTGGAGGCTGCTCATTCTCATGCTGCGCATTTCCTCTGCCTGCAAAAGCACTTAGAGCAGCTTGGATCCCCAGGTCACATATTCTCAATATTTATGCCCCCTGAGTGGTTTCCCAGGGAAGCTCTTAATCTACCAAGTCAAGAAAAGACACGTATTTGTTAGAACCAGTTCTAGCAAGGTGCAGGGTTCACTCCTAGGCAGCAGGTGGGTTAGAAAGTCTTATTTTTGTGCAGTTAGTTTTGTAAAAGCTCCCTCCCCCTCTTCTCCATGCTTTCATTTTCTTTTGTGTCCTGGGGTCTCAGAACACAAAGGTTTCTAGGGGTAGGTGTGTGCCTTGAGATCACTTGCTGGTAATGCCCAGAGGAGCAGCACATTTCTGTTTCCACATTCGTGTTAGCTGTTGAAACATGTTGTCTCACCCCAGTAATTCTTTAAACCTGTTCAGAGGGGATCAGTAGAAACCCAATGAGCCAGTTTCACGTTATTGTAATAATTTCCAGATTATTTTGTTTAGAAGCCTGTGTGAAACATTGCTTCTTGCCTTCCTCTGTCACCCCTCAGGCTGAAAGTGAAAAGGTCTTGGAGAAGAAAACCGAGTGAGGAGATCAACAAAGTTTATATATGGAATTATTTAGTCTGCAAACTAATGGGTTTTGAGTGAAATATCTAAGATCATTGCAAAAACTCTTCCATTCATTGCTTTCTACTCTACCCTGCCTGGTAAATCAACATACACTTTGTGAGATGGAATTGTGAGGATGTGCACACAGATTTGGAGAAGAAATTAGTGGAGGGGTGGCTCCACTAATATCCTCCATATTGTGAGGATATGCACACAGACTTGGAGAATAAATTAGTGGAACTGTGCAGGGTGGCTCTGCATAGTTCCCCATGCAGAGCCACTCTGGGGAGCTCCCTGCTGTGGGATGCTCTGAGCCCGCCTGTGCCAAGGGGAAAAAGGGCTGGGGAGCAGCCCAGCCACCTGCTTGCAGCTTTGGATGGGCAGTCACATGTGGGATTCCAGCAGGGACCATGAGCTGGACACTGGAAGGAGCAGGATGGGATTTTTGCCCTGCAGCCTCCATGGGTGGGGGTGTCTGTGATGGAGAGGGGGCTGCAGAGGCACGGCCCGGCCCGTGGCAAAGGCCCACACTGTCTGAGGGGGTGAAGGGCTGTGCTCTGGGCAAGAGGGCAGCTCCTCAGGTGGGCTCATCTTCCTGTGGAACAGGGGCACAGCTGGGAGCAAACACCTGGAATGCTCTTGCTGTGCTCTGGGCCATGGAGGCTCTGCTGCCCTCATAGCTGGAGCTCTCAGGGACAGCATTTGCCCAGTTTCCTATTAAGTGCAGCACCTGAGACAGTGAAAGCCTTAGGGTTTGTAGCTCCTTAGACCTCACATCACAAATGAGGAGCCCCAGGTCCATCAGACAGAATTGCACTAGCCCAGTGTCAGTCTCAGGCGCCTCGGGAGAGGACCCAAAAGGGTGTGGTTTTTTTCCCCAGAGTTGGTGTGAGCTCCCAGCATATGCCATGCAAGGCTTGCAGTGATCCCGAGTGGCTGTTCCTTGGAGGGTGACATCAGCAGGGCGTCCCTGAGCATCTTGCACTGATGGGCTTGGTAGGCAACATCTTCCCCTGCTGTGAAGCCTCCAAGCTGCCTCAGCTTCAGCCCAGCTCTCACTTTTACACCAGCTGAGGATCTGGCTGCCACCTCAAAAGGTTACACACGGTTTGAGCCCTGTTACAGAGCCCCACCCTTTTCCTGCAGCTTTAGTCTGGGGGGTAGTGCTGCTTGAGATGCCTTATTGTAACAGAAAATGAAGAGAAATGTGGAAAAATGAGGCAGTAAGATACTTGGGTTAAGGCATGCTGCTGAATTTTTTAGCTAGGGAGGGGAAGAAGGTACCCTTTCTTCAGTAGGTAGTTTTAGATTATGTTTGTTTAAGCAAGGAGTGAAGTATTTAGGACCACAGGGCTCCCCCAGGTTTCTGCATGCTACATGAGCACTGCTGAGAGAGTGGGCAGCTCTGGCCCACAAGGGGTTTGTGTAGGGCTCTGTTTGCCCTTTCAGCACAGGGAATTCAATCCTGCTCTGTGCCAGGAGGGAAACTCTGCTGGAGCATCAGCAGCACACCCAGGGGTTTCTGGGTGTCCTTATGAAATTCAGCTGGACCTGACTGCCAGGAAGGTCTCAGGACCGAGGAAAGGATGTTGTTTGGGATTTGAGGCACATCAGCAGGGCCTTCAGGCAGTAGCTGGTCCATCATATTCCCTCATACAGGGGCTGTGCAGTTGCAGTGCTGGAGCTGTTCCCCAGCTTCCCATCCACAGCCTGTGTGGTTTGTGTGCTGGGCCTGGAAAAAGCAGGATTTGCAGGTACAGCTGGGAGATTGGTGCATGAGACGCTGTGAAGGGAGAAACTGCTGCACCAGCACCACAACAGGGAGCTGATGGGCTGGAGGGAACAGCCAGCTTGCAGTCCCAAGGCGTCTGGGGGACCAACATGCATCATTATTTACCAGGGGAATGGAATTTACCAGCTTTACTGGGACTGCAGCCCCTGCCTCCTGAGACCTCTGTGCTCGCTGCTGTTCCTTACCTTGTTTTGTGGATCTGGGTAGTCCAGGCAGTTCTATTGGATGCTGCAATGTGTTGTGTGACATGGCCCCATGGGAAGGGATGCTCTTCCAGTTCTTGGGCTCTTCTCTGCCTCTCCTCTGTTCAGGCAAGTGGTTGTCTTTTTCTTCCTTGGTCCAGCAAAACATGTTCCTACATGTGGACCCTCTGACTCTGCCTTGCAGTTTCAGCCTGTGGCAGAATTTACACAGGAATTCCCCACTCCTCCTGCACTGGGTTTTTCTCCTCCAAGTGGTGGGACTGGCTCTTTTTACCATGCCATCAGGCTGGGAGCTCTGCCAGCTCCCAGCCAGGCTCCAGTGCCTGCGCACAGCCAGCACAGCACAACAGAGATTGTCTCCAATGCCTGGGTGTTTGCTGCTGGGTTAGGCACCCCCAGGCTCTGCCCTGCAAAGCAGCAGCATGTCTAATCCTGTGGGAGTTTCATCCCTTTCTGTCAACAACTCCTTGCAATGATTAGCTCTCTGAATGTTAATAATCCACAGTTTGGTTAGTGTGGGTCTTTTTCACAGGCCACCTCCCCAGGTAACTGCTGGAGGGGCAGACAGGTGAGGTCAGACATAAAAGCAGATGCCACAGGCGTGCATGACCACAGAGATGTGCACAGCCTCATGATGAGGGGAGCCCTTAACCTCTCCTAAAAGCAGAGAGAAGCAGTGTGTTTCCTTCTGCTGGTGGCAGGTTGCCAAGGTGAGCAGGTTAGCACTGATAAAAACATCTCTCTTTTCTACCCTCAAACGAGGGCTTACAGGTTTCCTCTTCAGATTTGCACTTCTCTTGCAAACCCTTTCAGCTGGCCTGAGGTGCAGTAAGTGACATGCAGGTGGAAGAGAGCTTGGGAGGAGGGTACTTGTGAGTGGCTTGAGGAGGAGCAGGGGCACGAGTGTGCGCACTCAGGGATACACACCCAGAACCCAGGGATACACACCCAGAACCCAGGGATACACACCCAGAACCCAGAGACCTCCTGTTCTCTTATGGTGTTCCTTGGCATGGTGTTGCTTTTGCCATGCCCCTGCTCAGTGTGCTCTAGCCACAGGGGTGGCAGGAATAACTTGCCAGCACAGATGCCACAGCACGCATGCACACACAGGCAGCACATCTGCACATGGAGTGGCCACTGTCACTGCCAGTGCTTGGACCTTCAGAGCTACAAATGTGAGCTTTTTGTCTGGGGAGAAGAACATGATTTGAGGAGGGGTTTACATGTCCTTTGTGCTGTGGTGCAGGGTGTGGATGGGGACAGGAGCTTTTGGATCCCACTGACCAGCAGTGACATCCTCCCTCTCTGCTTCTGCTCTGGGGTGTGAGTGCTTCCACCCCTACATTGACAAGTGCCTCAGTCGTACTTACACCCTGTGGACCAACTCCAGAACTTCTTTCAATTTTGCCTCTATTCTTGCTGGAAAGCAATGCTCTCAGTGAAATTTAACTGGAGCTTTTTCAATAAAAAGGACTGTTAAAAAGAAGTCCTTCATGATTTTGTCCAATATGAAGGTTTGTTTAAGTTCCACAGAAATCACTAACATCCCTAGCTGCTGTAATAATGGAAGTCAGAATAGAAACATGCTGTTTATGTGGGGAGTGAGAAAGAGCTGGTGAATCTTTAAAACCAGGGCCCCTCTGTGACTTTCACCAATAGAACCTGTCCCAAAGAGAGGGGTGGTCACGAGCAGAGGCCTGAGTGGCATTTGTTACAGACCCTGGAGTGGGGCAGTGTGTCCTGCACTGTCACCTCACTTCAGACCACTGCCCGCTCCTGCTTCATGTCCCACCACAGCCTGGGGAGGGATGGCATGCTGGGCCCACAGGGATGCTCTGCTGCAGGAATCTCTCTGGGGAAGTTCAGGCTGCTAGGCTGGACCTACGGCACCTCCCTTAGCAAGGCACATCCTGCACTGTGAGCACCTGCCCTCGGCTTTCTCATTTATCAGCAAGAACACTCCGCCTAGGTTTTCTGGACGCTTTGTTCCCAAAGCTGGCATCACAACCTGATGAGGTTTTCATCAAGTTTTCATCAAGCATCTGGGTAGGAGAAGCCAGGTGTCTACAAATGTGCAGTGCATTGAGGTGGGAACAGCCTGGGGTGGGAACAGCTTCATCCTTTGGAGGATATGTCAGTCTGAATTTCCATAGCCTGGTCCCTGATCCTGTGGCAGCTTCAGCAGCAGCTGTGGCAGCCTGGCTGTGACCTCTGGGCCCTGCTGGGGCTCTGCTAAGCAGAACCACAGCATGAATCTGATCCCAGCTTCACCTGCTGTCCTGTCGCCAGGAGGGATGGGCATGCCAGCCTCCCAGTGCCCCTACTCCATCAGGATGCCAAAGAAAAAAAGAAATTACCCCAGGGACAGATGTGCTGGGTCTTGGCTGCTGAGTGTGGTTGCTACTACCAGGGACCAAGCATTTCTTCCCTGGATCTGGATTTTTTTTTTTCCTGAGCATTGTACAAATTCTTGTTGTGCTTTTCCCTTCTCTGTTTTTCCTTAATTACTCTCATTGCCCTATTTTCCTGGCAAGTGAATGCCATTAAATCCAGGCACCAAATTCAGAGGGAGACTGGCAGCATTGACTTTCTGGGCAGGCTCCTGAGGACTCTGCAACCTTTTTATGAAACTGCTTTGGTGGAGGCAATTTGGCTGCTTTTGTCAGTCACTTCTGCCTGCAGCCATCACCAGTGACTTGCCTCTCTCAGGATTTAGACAATCTGCCTCTGAAATGCAGAAAGTTTTATTAGAAGTTGCACATTATGCTATAAGGTCTTGGTAGTAACGTGCATCATCTTTTCATCTCTTTTATTGCACAGGATGTACCACAAATAGGCCCTGATTCCTGTTTACTTTAAGCATTATCTCAGCATTAGTACACAGGCTTTCCTGATTATATCTCCTCCTCTGCCACAGCCTTTCCAGAAATTCAAATATTTTGTATTTAATACACCACACAAGTCAAAAGTTGGATTTTATAATCAATATGGTAAGGAGAACTGAAATACAAACCTTTCCAACAGAAAAAAGCTGGACACAGTTTTTTTTTTTCCCAAATAAGTGAAGAGGTGGGTATGGCCTCACTGTGACTGGAGAAGCTCCCCTCCTTTTTGGGAGTTCCTGTGGAGGAACAGAGTGAGGGGCAATGAAAGTAGAGCTTTCCAGCAGCTTCTGCCAGCTGATTTGGGCCTCTCTGTACTTTTGTTGGAATGTCACCCACCAGACTCTCTGCCCTTGGTTTTGTGAGCACATTTGTGGCCGTGCCAGGGGCAGGCATGGGAGCTCTTTGTTGGGAGTTGTGGGGTGCAGCAGCCCTGGCTGGGGACAGCAAATGCTCTGTGGCTTCCAGGGCTCCCATCTGTGTGGGAATAATCCCATCACAGGCATCCCTGAGTGCTCCATTTTAGAAATGAGGAAGGCCTGGCAGAGAGGGCAGCCTTAAGCACCCACTTACCTTGGTACCCCTGGTTTGTAGCCCGTTTTGAGGCTGGCAAGGCTGAAGCTGAAACGCAGCTTTGGGTTCAGACAGTGCTTGATGCTCATGAGCACTGCAGGAAGGGTCCTGGCCCTCCACACTTCAGTGGCCCCCAGGGAAAATCTCTGGCTGCAGTGAGCACATCCAGTGCCTGCTTGTCAGGAAAATTAATCCACAAACACCACAGGTTTATGTCCAAAAAGGTGACAGAAGAGTACTTTTACTTTGAATAAAGGGAGAGGCCATGGGGCATTCCCCTGGGATCTCTCACATTTTTGGAGGACAGAGCCTCCCTTTTTATCCCAATTTCCTGGCCACATTTCCTTTCTCCCTTTCCCCATTGGCTGAGGTACTTGAGAAGTACAGACTTCCCAGAACACCTGATACCAAAGATTTCCCTCTAATGTATAACCCTCCTTTTTAATTTTTAATTCTTATGAAATTTAGGGTTTTTTCTTCCCCATTGTTTCTTTCATCTTTCAATGTCTAATTCCATTTATCAGCAAACCTAAAGTTTAGTTGTAAAAGCAAATATCCTTTTCCATTCATCAATCAGTGGAATCCTTCCCATTGTTCCCTTTATCTCCCAGGGTTAGTTTTACCTATCAGCAGACCCAAAGCTTATTTGTAAAGACAAATCTGCTGTTCCTCTCATGCTGGAGCACAGAGCACTTCTCAGAGCTCCCCTTTCCCCACTGCTGAGCCCTTGGAGTCTCACCACAGTCTCCCAGGCACACATGGCCCTCTGTCAGGCAGCCTTTAACATGACTCTGTGACTCTTTTTTGTTCTCTCTCTTATTTATGGCTGTAAAGTGTGTTTCTTCCAGGCCAGCAGAAAACAATATGCGATTCAGTTTGCAGTGGTGCATCTAATTTACAGGAACTGGCTCCTTGCAGTACAGTACATGCTGTGAAAGAGCAGGTCTGCCTTGGCACCGACTGGACAAACAGGGGTGACTAAGCAGTCCAACTGATTTATAGCAACAGCCTTGCACAGGAGATCCGGGAAACCTCTGGGAAAACTGCCTCTAGCTCAAGGAATCACCGTGTGGGAATTATAAAGGCTCCTGGGTGCAGCAGAGACCTGTCGTCAGAGCCTGAGGGGTGAAACATGAGGCAGGAGAGCTCTTAGTGCTTTGGGCACTTCTCTCCTGGAGCTCTCAGGGTGCGTGGAGGAGCCTTTCCCGTGGGATTGCCATGCAGGGCTGCCCGCGGCAAGGCGGCGATGATGGGCTGCTGTGGGAATTCCTGTCCCAGGTAGGGCTCTGGGGGCACACAGGGAGGAGGGACAGGTGCTTGGGAAGTTTGATTTTCTGCGGCAGAGGGATGGGAATGGGGGAGGTTGGTGTGGATGAAGTGGCTGCATGGCAGGGTGATGGGGGAGGACAGAGGTCTGGTGCCTACAGTCTCTGGAAATGAGGGACTTGAGGATGCTTATTCCTGTGGCAGTGCAGTGTTTAGTGTCAGGCCCTTGGCTATAGGTGGTGCAGAGAATGCTTTAATGAGTAAGGAGGAAAAGTCATTTACTTGATGTGAGTTATGATGAAAGGCCTTCCATCACAACAGGGAATATATGAGCAGTCTCTGAGTGCCAGCTGTGGCGTCTCTGTGAAATGCTGTTAGACTTTCGATTTGGGGTTCTTTTTGCCTAATCCACTTGCATCTTCAGAATGGTGTCCCACAGCCCCACCACCCCACAACTTAGATTTTACTGGCTTGAGCTGCAGAGATATTTTGTTCTCAAGGCCAGCCGATGAATCTCAGGATTCACTGAAGCAACGGTGTAAGGAGCTGTTTTGGCAGTGCAAGGATTTTTGGGGTTAAGTGGTGGGGAAGAAGCAGGGCAGTGCTCAGCTCTGCAGCCCAGCAGGCAAGGGCTACTCTGCTTTCCCTCTTCCTCTTCCTCACATCCCACCCTTTTCCCTCATCCCTCACCACTCTGTGCTGGCTCTTTGTTGCTTGTGCTTTCCTGGTACCTGCTTGGCATGCCATGGCCACCCCCACAAGCTCTGGCAGTGGCACGGGGAATTTGCCTCGTCTCAGTCACCACTCAATTCCCAAGCTCTCGGTGTCTGCTGTGCAGGGCAGCCCATCAGAAACACCCTGGCATGTGTTTCACAAGCTGATGCCACTGCTCTCCGGGAAGGGCTGTGCTCTCCCTGCCCACCCCTCCAGAGTCCATGGAACCGCGTCCCGTGGGGATGAAGAAATGAATGTCCCACGTCATCAGGGAGATCTGGGGGTGACAAATGCTCGGTGCAATCTTCAGAAGTAATAGGAAAACAAAGGGATTAGTGCTTGCCACATTTCCTAGGAAAACATTAGTAACTTGCTGGGAGGGACGGCTGCCACAGCCTGTGAAATGGAGGGGCTGCTGCTGGAGATGCAGCTCCGTGTCCTGTTGCACAAGGGGCCTCAGCTTTAATGGGCAAGTCTGGGGAGAAATGATGCAGAAAGGATGAATCAAGCTAAAATGGAAAAGTTTGCTGCTTGGACCTACAAGTGTGAGTGTGCAGGGTGTGAATTACAGGATTTGCTGGTGGAGGAGAGTGGAGAGCAGAAGGCAGGTGCTCTGCCTGTTGGTCCAGGCACAGGTGCTGTGGTATGTAAAGCACCTTTGGATCACTCCAGGAGTGGAGGAGGAGGGAGTTTGGCTGCATACCACTGAAATTACTGCCTCTCTCTGAGAGGAATTGATTAATGAGATCAGGTAGGGGCAAGGCTTACCAGATTAAAATGACTTTGCAACACCTTCCCTGTTTCTTGTGGGGCACCACCCAGAAACACAGATGGAAAATCCACCTCTGGGTTTCGTTGGATGAGTGGCCCTGCACATCTCCACCCCTTAGGTCCTGAGTGTCTGTGCCAGCTGGAGCAGCTGTCTCAGCTCTGAAGGAATCCTGCCAGGGCAAAATGGGGCAGAGGGAGGTGGCAGGGATCAGCAGGCACCTGGCAAATCAGGTTTGCCTCCTTGCCCATGGGCTGCAGCACTTGTGGCAGGCTCACAGTCTTATCTCTGTGCCCCTCCTTCACCGAGGGGCAGGGGAGGAGGTTTGGGTTCCTACAGGTCCCCACAGCCTTGTTTGTGAGGCTGTGGACACTCAGTGAGTTTAGGAATGTACACAGTGCCATTGTGGCAGCATGAAGGCACTGTATAGATGCCTAAACTTGTGTAGCTGCTCACTTGTGCAAGGAGCTGTGGAGAGAAGTACTTGTGTGCATCTGAAAAAGCTGATTCACAGTCTTTAATGCTCGTGTGCTACTCTTCTCGAGGATGACAGTTCCTCAGTGTGCAAACTCCCAGTTTACACACTTATCAAAAGTTATACACACCTATCAAAAAATCTAAGACAAACCTCAAGGAAGCTGTGTAATAGGGAAAACTCATCAGGTGGAAATGGCATTAAAGAGCTGCTCCTCTGGGAAACAGTAACTTTCTTTTCTGTGCATTTATCTGCTGCTATCTCAGCTGCCAGCCCAACCACTTTCCTTGAGAACATTCTTTATTGCCAGACCCTGGGCACTACGAGCCTGCAGTCAGTAACTGGCTGGGTGGCCCTGAGGCACTGGGAGTGCCAGACAAAGACTTTCCAAGCAAACCAGTGACCTTCTACTGGCTCATGACTGATTTGAGGGTGGGTTATTTTGTACTGCTTTTTAAAGTAATGGTAGAGCTGAATCAATCTAGGGGTAGGCTTTTTACCTACTGCTTATGTTTTGGAAAAATGTCACTTGCATGAAACATGAGTCTCAGACTAGAGCTGTTGGGGCCTCTGCCTTTCCTGTTCTTCTTCTCTGTGTGTGTTGAAAGGAACCTAATTTAATATGGTCGCCCTGCAGTTTAGAAATGTGGTTATGCTAAATGGCTGTCTGCTAGATTTCTCTTGTGAGGTTTCCTCTAGATCCCATAGAAATTGCAGATGTTCGTGCTCAACATTGCAAAGATAAGCTTGAAGTTCAAATGAAGCTTTGCATCAAAGTGGAAGGATGAAGCCAAATCTTGTCATTTCCTTGTCAGAGCTTTGTGTTTGATAGAACATGGATATGCAATTCATCACCACCTGGCTTTTCATGTGGCTGTAGCAAAAGTGCACGTTCTCATATCTCCCTGTTTGCTGTACACAGCTGGGGAAGGTGTATCCCAGGACAAGAAAACAAAGGTGTTTTCAGACTCAGGCGTTCAAAACAAGTGCTTTAGGTGGTAGCAGTCCTGGGATGTGGAAGATGTGGGCTCACTTTCTTCTGTTGTAGCATTTTTGTTCTTAGGAAGCCCCTTGTAAGCGAATCAGGGCCAGTGACCTCATTTTCAGTAAATTACAAGGCGAGGTTATTGCTGATTTCTCTGTAGAGATGTCTGATTAAGCCGCAGAATAAATAATAGGAACAAATATTTCAGAAGGACCTTTCCCTCGGGGTTTATTCCCACTGAGTCAGTCCCTGTTACATCAACAAGCAGCGCCACTTCAGCGAGTGCAGGAATCAACAGGGCCGAGCGGAAATCGCAGCGCGCCGAGCTGATTCCTCCTTCCCCCTCAGCTGGGTCATCACCATGGCTTTCAGTTTCCACCCTGCCCCAGTGTGAATGTGGTCAGATAGCGCAGCCTGGCCTTGAACTCAGAAAGTGGTGATGGATCATGGTGGTCCAACCCAGTCCCATGCCAAGAAACTCACCATTGATCTGTCCTGCAAAACATTTGGCTCCACGTCATCTTCTTGAAGGTGACTTCTGCCATCTTCTTGTGGGACTGTCTGTCCCACTGCAGCCCCATGTTCTGGGCACCAGTGCCAGGGCCCCTGCTCCTGCCCTCCTCCTGCCTCTCAGCCTCACTGCTCAACTGAGCTTCTGCTCAGCCCCAGTCCGGCACATCCTGCTGTCCTGGAAAGTCGCTCTCATCCACAGGGAGAGGGGCCACTGCCCTTCTAGTGATACTCTGCTGGTCTGTCAGCACTTCAGCGTGGCACCTCCGTGTCTCTGAGCGTGAGCTGGGAGTGCTTGGCATGAAGGAGCAGTTGGATAGCCCTGCTCTGTGCTGATCCATCTTTCCCAGCCACCGAGAGCAAGCACTGACCCACTGAGCGACCTGCCCCGTTCACAGCTGCCAAAATCAGCTGGAGGGAGCAGAACACAACAGGGCAAAGCACCTGGGCTGAGGAGCCTGCCCATCCACTGGGAATGGGCTGCAAGCTGAGAGCACAGCACAACTGGAAGCTGTCATCCCAGCTTGTGTAGCTGTCATCCCAGTTGTGCAGGCCCGACAGCTCATTTCCGTAGGGAGCAAGCCATGGAGTGGGAATGCTGGAATTGGCTGTCACTAGCTCCCACCAGGCAGGCATGGCATATTGCAACACGAGGTGGGGGATTCCAGCTGAGGCAACAGCCCCCAGATTCCTGGGAAATGGGGTTACTAGCAGTTTTCCAGCCAAACACCTCCGTGTCTGTGCTTTTACTGGGAACGAGACAGGGACAGAGCTTCTTTTCTGCAGATGGGCAGCCCCAGTGTAGGGGCTGGAAGTGTCCAGCTGAGCAGCAAAAGGATCACCAGATGTTGGATCCTGTCTGTTGTCAGCAGCCCATGCTGAAGGCAGCTTTGGAGGCAGCAGCAGGGATTCAGCTTTCAGAGAAGCTGAGCCACCACACATCTGCTCACCTGGCCCGTGTGCCTTGCATTTTCCCCACCAGGCAGTTTGAGGTTACTAGGGCAATGTCCTCCGTCAGAAAACATCCAGAAAAGCTCACCAAAGAGGGAAGAGAGGTAAGAGGAGGGGCACAAGGGGGGGATGCAGTAAAATGGCATCAATGGAAATGATTTTTCAGCAAGAAAAATGCAGGCTCGGGACAACTCCAGCTCCTCAGACTGTCGACACTGCCCTTGAACCTCCCAGCCTGCCTTCCTCCCTGGGAAGGGGAAAGGGCACAGTGTGCATTTGCTATCTTCTGCAAGGGCTTCAGATGAAATTCCCAGTGTTTTGGAGTTTGTGAACCTCTGTGCAGGGTGAGGGAGTCCGGGGGAAGCACAATAGCCACAGGGGTGGCCTGGCACGGGTTCAGGGGTAGAGGTTTTCTGTCTGATTGCTGCTGGGCTCAGAACTGCCTCTAAAAGTTGCAGGAAAATATTTTCAACTCATAACACTTTTTTTTTTCCTGTTTTCCCTAAGCTCACATTCTTTTTCTCTGGCTGACAGTTTTGGCTGACAGTTGAATGGATTTATTGCTCTAATAGCAGAAAATGACCATCAGCAAATCCCTATGTTTTTGCTGCCCCTAAGGCAAACTGTTCATAGTTTCTCCATACTCCAGAGCACAGATATTTTGCAGGGTAGTTGGCTGGGCCAGCCAGGCTCCTCCAGCAGCAGAATTCCTGTACCTGCATCTCAGTGTCCTGCCAAGGGTGCCTTTTGTGCACTGGGACCACACATGACAGCAATTCAGGGGGAGGCTTTGGGAGCTGTGGGGAGTTAGGGGGAGAGCCAGGACACAGAGCTGGCTCTGACAGTCTGGGTGACAGTGTGTCCTCCCTGACCCATGGTGTGAGGCAGGGGAATCCACTCTGGCCAAGGGTCAGATTTGGCCTTGGTGCGGAAGGACAGGATGTTTCTGCTGCAATTCCACACATTGGTGGAAGGGCATTTCCAGGGCAGAGCTTTGTCCTGTATCAGGTTTTGTACATCCATACCCTGCCAGCAGCTCGGGCCATTTTGGATATACATGCTGGATGCAGCTGCACTCATGTGACTTCCTGGGCTAAACTTTGTTACGGGGGGGAAAAGCAAAGTCTTTGTTTACCCGTCTCAATGGAAAAGTTTAGTCCTGGCCTGTCTTGCCAAGGAAGGAAGGAGTGTGCCAAAGTGATAGTACAGCAAATTCTGGCTGCTGGTGGGCCAGGGATGGAGCTGGCTGCCAGGCACAGCATCAGCATCCCACCCTGGCTGTGCAGGGCTGCCCTGGGGCATGGGGCTCCAGGAGCATCTGGCTCTTCCTTGGCTCTCTCCATGGCAAGAGATGGCCACAGTGAGGTGCTGGTCAAGTTTCTTTTATCTGTCCAGCAGAAAATGAAGAGGGGGAGAAGCAAGCACTGTGTGGGATGGAAATAGGTCAGGAAGAAAAATATCTTTGGCCACATATGCCCAGATGATGCAGCATCATGCATGGTGCATGGGTTTGAAGTGCCATCTTAATCTTGAGTAATCACAGCTCTGGTATCAACTCTCAGTCGCTGTGTACAGCTCTCAGCTTTCTCAAAGCATGCAGCTACCCAGGGGGCAAAGCTCCAGCCCTGAGTTCAGGCTTTATATTCCATTTCTTTCTGTCTTCCTTCCCCTGGCTCAGGTGTTAGTGGCTCCTGAGCATGGGATGCTCAGCTGACGTGGGATGCTCAGCTGACAGAGGGTGCTTGGCTGGCCTGGCTGCTCTCTCACAGGGCTGAAAGGCACAAGTTGCCCCTATGGCTTTCATTTGCATGGGTTGAAATTATCACAGGGTTAAATTACAGCCAGGCAATGCTCATGGGTGCTTTAAAAAGTTGCAGGCTTTAAAAGTTGGCTCCGGAAAGTTGCTCAAACAAGGCTCTGTAAAGGGAAACTCATCCAGGGTGAATTTACCACATGCCTTCAATTCAGGAGCTGCTCTCCTGTGCCCAGCTAGGGCAGGGTGGTTCCCCCAAATCACAGCCTTCCCATTGTGGCCCAAAGCAGCACAGGAGTGGCCAAGGGCCCCATGGAACAGGATCTCCAGTGCACAAAGGGCAGGCTTGTCTGAAGAGAGGGTGGGTTTTTTTCATAGTTTCCAATGGGACTGGGAGGCTCAACGAGACTGGGACTGACTCACAAAACCCAGCTCTTGAGACCAGACTCTTGGAGTGGGTAATTTTTTATATTGTCCCCTTTCTCTTCCAAGGAAGCAGCGGGGCTGTGGGGCGAAGGATGGTGCCCCACGTGAGCATTACCCATCCCCCTGCATCTGAAACTTTCCACTTGAAACCAAGAGCCCTCACAGTGAGCTCTGCTCAGTCCCAGATCCCAGCCCTCATTGCTGTGCAGCTGAAGCACAGCTGCAGCTCCCCTCCTGATTTTGTCCAGATCCTCAGTTCTGTGAGTGTTTCTGCTCCTTTCCTTTGGAGCTGCTTAAACTCAAATTACCAACCTCTTAATGGGACCTGCATCTTCCAAAAGAGTCTCTGTTGGTTGCTTGCCACAGCTAAAACTTTCCAAATGCTTTCAATGATCCTTTTTTTGACTACCTCTCTATACAGAAAACAAAAATCTTCTCTTCCACCCTCCTCTCATCTAGCCGCTCTCTGGGATGTGCCAGTCACTGACTTGAGAATACTTTGTTCTTGTCTGGCACATCAGTGGGTGTCACAAATAGTCACCTCATCAACACGTTTTTTGTTAATATTTCAAACACCCTGTGGCTATTAAAAATACTATAAATACCTTAGCTCATTAACAAGACACTGTTTCCAGCATATCAACTTTTCCATTACAGAACTTTGTAGTGCCCCAAAAAGCTTACAGCTGTTTATAATCTGAGTAAAACGGGACACCTTCCCTCTACTTGTGCTGGTGACTGCTTAACTGGGACAGACCTGTGCTGCTGCTTCCATAGGCAAGCGTTAGCCAAGATTAAATAATTTTTTTATGGATTTTTTTATTCTTCTTCTCATCCACAGTACTGCTGCCTGGACAGCACCACTGACAGATTTGGGTCTTGTGAGATTTTTGCATCTACCCTCATGAGCTGGAGCGTGGGTGTTGGGGGTCCCTGCCTAGCCCTCCTGCAGGGGGGAGCAGGCTGAGGCAGGGGGCCCAGGCAGTCACTCCCTGGGTGCCCCAGCTTTGCATAGACAATTACATTTGTGATGAGGAGTGGAGAGGATTTGGCCACAACATTTGCATAGCTCCTGGCATAGGGTCGGTACCGAACCCCAGGGTGGCAATCCTGCCCTTGGCCCAGGCCCATGTGCAGGAAGAGTGCTGGCAGCAGTCTCCTTGGACATTTCACAGATGCCAGCTCAGGAGAAATGGATCCTTCTCCCTGGTGGTGTCCTGGGACATGTCCCTAGGTAGCTGTGCCATCCTAGGCATGCAGTCCCAGTGTACACTGGTGAGGAGCTGTGAGCTTTCCCCAGTGACAAGGCTGTCACTGGGACTCAAGTGTCCTGTGGTGGGCATGGTTTGAAACGCTTTGTCTGCTCTGAGAGGGAGCACATGAAACATTTTCAGTGGTTCCTGAAGTGGTAGCATCACAAATTCCACTTTTTCATCGGTGGCTTCCTGACTTGCTTTTCATGCAGGGAGTCTTGGTGCTGTGCAGGTGAAGGAACAGTGAATCCAAATTGGTTTTATGCAAAAAATGCAAATACTGCTTTTATTAGTAGATTGCCATGTGCCAGGGATAGTACATTTGCAAAGCAGTACAGCTCATTTTCTGCAAATCTCTCCTCCTCATCCGTGTAAGGCCAGGGATCCTGTAAGGCCAGTCACATCCCTGAGAGGCCCTGGCAGCTATAGGCTGTTGCACAGAGTTGTCACTTAGCAGTAAAAAATAAGGTTTTGTTCTCCACAGGCCAAACAGTGGCTCCAAACAGCAGCAAGCTCCAAAAGGTAACTTCTGATTTCGAGTTGATCATGGTACCCTTTGTTCTGAGACTGTGAAGGTCTGAGTGCTTCTCTGTAGAGAGCTGGACTTGTTTTTCAAATAGAAAATCTACAGGGGAGATATGGGGAATTTCTAGTGATCACCCTGTCGGTGAGACTGCCTGTCTGTAGCTTCCTTTTGTCCCTAATCAACAACAGGAGCAATTCAAGAGCTTGGAAACACACAGGGGTTTTTCCCTTCTTTTTTTTTCCTTCAGACAGGGGATGTTTCCGATGCCATGACTCAGTTCCACTGAACTACTACTTTAGTTTTACACATTTCTGCTTGTCCCTGACTCCACAAGTGGGATTGCCACTCTGTGAGCCAGCACACCGCTCAGAGAGGTGGATTTGTGAGGCGGCTGCAGCCTCCCAGTACTTGCACAGTGCCCCAGAATGTTTGGGGGAATTAACCCTGCAGGGCAGGAGATCCCTGCAAGGAATGCAGAGATTGCTACTTCTGCCCACACCAGGGAAGGACAAAGAGATTTGTGAACACAGGAGAATAACTGAACCAAAGAGGAAAGAGTGACCCTAAAATGTTGATCTTGAATTGTCACGATGAAATTGCACCATAACAGTTAGCTGAACTTCCAGCAAGTGTACTCCATCCCCCAGAATGTTTGAGTTGTACTTGAAATAGGTATGCCCAAAAATGGTTTGATGTTCGCGATTTGCCTATCTCTGAGCTTCTGAGGTGGTTAAAAACTGCATAAGTTGTTGTGTTTGGTGGCATTTAATACCTCACAAGCCTGGCCTGCAGCTTCCAGCTGCGTGGGAGGTAGATAAGCTTTGACCAGAGATGTTGCACAGCTCTGGCTTTGTGCAGAATCTGGGCAGGCTGCTGCCCGAGCTGCTGATTAAAGGACCATCCCTGTGGTTGTTGGCACCCAGCTGGGGGAGAGGAGGGTTAAAATCAGTCCATGAACTAAGAGGAACATGTGGAGAGACCTTACCCCGGGAGCCACCAAAGCATGGAGCTGAGAGAGATGGTGCGTATAGCAAGAGCTGCTCTTGTGGCTGGGTAGGCTGTGCTGCTGCTCCCCATCCGTGCTGCAGGGCAGAGGCCCTTCCCAAGAGTGAGCAGGGCTGGCTCAGCCCCCTTAAATCACTCTGGGGGTGGTGGCACAGCAGTGAAAGGGGCATCCCTGTGGGTGGGACCCAGCGAAGGGGCTGGCAGCAGTGCCTGTGCTGGTACAGCCATGCTGCCCTGATCCCAGCACGCCCAGGAGTGAGGACCGTGTCACCCATCCCTGTGCTCCATGGGGAAAGCCACCAGGAATTTTTGGTTCTCCACCCACAACTTGCTCTGCTTGTAACCTTGACTTCTCTATACCCACACTCTGAGAGGTGTAGTGCTAGGTGTGCCCTTTTTTCAAGCCAGCTCTGAAAATGTGCGCTCATTTGTTCCGAACAAGGCATCTTCTGGCTGCATCGCGCTCTCCTCCTTTCAGACGTGCTGCAAGCAGCACAGGGCTTGCCCTGCAGAGCCCTGCCACCTCGCTGCTCTCTCAGTGCCTCACTCAGGAAAGCGGCTCACTCACTACCTCCTGCTCTGCAAGCTTCAACACCGTGTAATGGAAAAATGTAGAAGTGGGGCCCGGCTGTGCGTCAGCGGCTGCCGTGGCAACCTCCGCCTGCGCCGCGCTCCGCAATAGGCGCGCCCGGCTGTCCATCTCCAGCGGGGATGAAATGCAGCATCGAGCATCCCCCCCTCCCTTACGAGGCAGAAGGAGGAAATACCAGGGTTTGCTGGTGTCACTGGAGCTTGCCCGGTGCTAACAAAGCGCTGATTTACGAGCGCCGCGAAGAATTTCGTCGTGCTTCAAAGCAGGACAGAGGCATCTGGCACTCGGCCACCGCCTTTGCATCAGTACAGGAAAAACGCTGAATTTCTTCAAAGCTGCCACAGCGTTTCCTATTTTTAGGTTAACAATGCCTGTTTTGCTGTACAGCATCAAATGTCAACAAAGAATGAAGATCTATTTATGTTGCTTTATTGTAAAGCTGAAGCAACAGGAAGCTGTGAGCCATCTGGGTGCCTTCTGAGCCCTCCAAAAAACCCATCCTGAGTCAGTAGTAAAGCACTGGGTCACTGCCATGCCAGTGGGTTTGCTTCTGATGGGGGAGAAATGATGGGAGTTTTGGGGGTTGCCTCCCTGTCCTCGGACCCTTCAGGGTACTGTGCACAGGAGAGAGAGAAATCAAATGCCCAGCTCTAGATTGTGCTTGCATTCAGGGACACTTTGTTCCTTGCTCTYCCTTTTTTTTGGTCAAGCTCTCTCTTCTGCATCTCAGCACCAGTGTGCGCCTTGGTGTTGGTGCCGGCATTTCACAGTCACAGAATAGTGAGGTTGGAAGAGACCTCTAAGATCATCGAGTCCAAYCCATGCCCTAACACCTCAACTGGACTATAGCACCAAGTGCCATGTCCAGTCTTTTTTTAAACACATTCAGAGAATTTCATAGTCAAAAGGCTCACTGGGGGAAGGGACAGTGTCAAGGGCTCTCCTGAGGATGAGAGGAGTCAGGAAGGGCAGCAGTTTTCCGGTGTTCTACAACACTGTTGGACAAAGCCATTTTTGACAAAAGTTTCTGTCCTTCAGGACTGTAATGCAGGAGCTGTGGTGGCTGGCTTACTAAAATCAACCCCAAAGGAAGTGCTGCTCTGACACCATATTTCTGACTTGGAGAATGGAGGACATCCAAGCTGGATGTGTGGCTTAGGTTGCCAGATAGTCCTTGCTGCTGGAAAACACCTGGAGCATGAGTGGCGTGTTAGAACATTGATTTTACTGTGAGGGCAGGTGCCAAGTGCCTGTACATGAAGCAGATCTCAGCTCCAGAGGATGCTTGGCACCTTGGCTTGCTGGAGCAGCTCATCGAGCTGTCGCTGAGCGAGAGGAAGTGGCAGCTCCTGCCCTCTTCTCCTCCTGCATGCAAACACTCGCCTGGGTGTCTGCAGCAGCCACTGAGCTGTGGGGTGAAGTCSTGGTCACTCGCTGCTCACACCCCCAGCCTCCTCCACCAGCTGCTTCTTTGGGAAGGAACCTCCTTTTTCTCCTTTTATTTTGATTTGGAAAAATAAAAATAGAAAAGAGCCTGTCGGGGACGGAGTGACTAAGTGCTTCATGTGCTGCTGAAGTAAATGAACAGCAAAATGTCTGAGGGGAGAAGATGACTAAGTTTTTTTCCTCCTATTTTGCTTCCTTCACCTTCTAAGAGAAACTAAACATAGTTGCCTGCAGCAGGAGGAGTTCCGCAGTCGGCTGCTACCCACAGATGCAGCCTCAGAGATCGTGGGCTTGTGCCTTGATGGAAAACCCAGTTGTTCAGAAGATGGGCGTCTTCCCTATGTTCATTTCTCTTCTCCCTTGCTCTTCCCTCAAGCCAAAATATATTTAGAAACTCTGGGACACAATGAGCTAAACTCTGCCTGTGCTACACCCATGTTTATAATGTTTTCATTGTATTGCCTCTGTTCATTGTATTGCAAGTGCCCTCACTATTTTAGGGCTGGAGATAACTACCCTTCATCTTTGTCTCCTTTTTTGGACCAGAAAATTCACTAGAATTCTCTTCAACCATAACATGCTGTTCCAAGAAAGACTATCTGAGTTTTAATATGAAACCCATTTATCTCTACCTCTTTAAAGGATGTCACACTGTGTCATTTCACCCGCCTTAAAATAGCCTCTTTCAAGAGAAATATTTAGTTTAGAAACAATTGCACTTTTTTTTCCCAAAAAAAGCAATGAGATCTCTGGATCTGTCTTTGCCTGAATTGCCTGGGTGATCCTTGGGTGATGCTGTTTGTGGTCAGCGTGTTGTCAGCATTGCTGTAGAACTTAGACCCTCTCTTCCCACATCCGGGACTCCCACGCAAGGCACTCACCAACTCTGCTATTACCCTGACTGAGCAGTGTTTCCCCCCAAAACCTCAGCATGTCCCCGTTTGTGCCTGGGCCAGCAGCAGCCCCCAGGGCTTTCCTGGGGTCCTGAGTGAGCTGACTTGGCAGGGACAGGGTGTTTTTCCCCAGGCGTCCTCTCCCTGCTGCACACCCAGGGATTCAACACGCAGCTATTGCAGAGGTGATTTTCTGCAGAGGTGATTTTCTGCTATTAATGCTCGAAAGAAAGTTCCATTTTCCTGTTTCAGATGAGCATTTCCCTTTTGACTTAGAGAAACCTTTTCCTCCCCAGCACCCTGTGTAAAGCTGTGAACGTGCACCAAAGCAGCAAATTTCTTTGCTGGCCCCTGCAGTCCTCTTCCCACCAAAACTCAATGTTCCCCCAGCTGACACCTCTGCAGCATGGCATGTACCAGCTCTGAGGAGATTGAGGCCAGTCACACAGGAGTGATAAGCTTTTCCTCAATTTCTTGGAAGTTAACAGCTGAAATCCTCTTTTTCTTCCCCCGCCCCACCCCTGCGTGTCAGCGCAGGGCTGGGTTGGAAGATCCAGCGCTGCGTGCCGCACCAGGATGTGGGGTTGGGTAACCCTCTGTGTGTCTGAGGATCCCATTCCCTTCCCTAAGGGCTCAGGGGAGTGCCGGGGTGCAGCAGGGCTCGCCAGCTCTGCTCACAAGCCTCAGAGGCAGCGTGGAGGGAGCGGTGGAGGATGAGACCTCCTTGCCTGCTGCCGTGACAGCTCCTTCCCCCAGCGCCGTGCTGGCCTTYCCCTGGCGCAGCGCTGCCCAGCCGGCCCCTCGGATGCCCTCCCAGCAGGCAGGCGTGCCAGGACGTTGGCTTTGGGAGCACAGGTAGGTACCTGGCCCTGCAGGAGTGGAGCTGTGGAGCTGCAGCTGACATTTTTCCATGACTCATAACTAAAATGGTGAAGGGGTGCGTGTCAGGCTCTGACTCCGAAAATGAAGCCGAGGATGAAATTACTGGTGGCTGTGTGTGAGGTCTGCTCACTGCCAGCCCTTCTGCTGCAGTGGGCTGGGGGGCAGCTGAGGTGTGCTGTTAACATGAATTCCTCCCTCCATCCTGGTCTCCAGGGTCCCACATGGCTGCTCACAGCCGGTGCCCTGGCTCTGCCGAGCCGGTGCCACCCTCTGTCCCCGCCAGGCTGGGTGAGCCTGCTCCGGGGTGTGGCACTGAGGAGCTCCCTGCCTGGCAGAGATGAGTGCAGCTGGGGCTGGATCTGTGTGCATAGGGAATGGGGTAATCTGGCTGAAGGAAATGTGGGTAGAGTCCCTGCTCTCAGCCCGACTCTGCTGTGTGGAGAATTGGGAATGAGCAGTTGAGCATGTGAGATGGTCCAGGTTTGAAGCCCTATAATTAGCTTGGTCTTGCCGTGCTCCTGGGAGCCTCTGGCTCCAGCACAGCCTGTGGTTGATGTGTCCAGTGAGGAAGGAGTTCCCACAAGCAGCTGCTCCTAAAGTGCATGGTTTCTGCTTCCCATATCCATCAGGGCAGTGTGGCTGGAAAGCTGGTGGAGGAGAAGTCTCAGGGTACCCACAAGGAGGGCTCAGAAGCAGAGTTCACCATGGTGAACGAGCTTGTGTCTCTCTCATTCTGAGGGAGAGATGTCTCATGTATGCCCACAAGCCCTGGTTCCAAGAGTAAGGCAGAGCAGAAAAGCTGAGCTGCCCTTACCTGCGGCACACAGGGAGACTGCTCTGTGGGTGCTCGGTGCCTGTAACAAATCTCACTTTGCCTTCAGGTTTAGGCCACTTTTTAAATAGCTCTTAGTGCTCTTTAGAGACCAAACCCTCTGAGATGCTGTGCTAAGTCTCCTGGGGAGATGCTTTGGGCACTGTGAGGGGCATGCACAGCAGGTCTGCAGCTGTGAGGAGGGTGCTGCCTGGCGAGTGCCTGTGGCTTCCTGGCTGCTGGCAGTGCCTCTCTCTGGGCAAAGAGGTTTCCCAAAGCCATCGTGTTTCTACTGTGCTCCTCTGTAAGGATCTGACACCAAGGAGGCTCAGACTGCACTCCCATTCCTGGAGGAGCTTCTGCTGGTTGCTGATTATGTTTAGGAGCTGCCTAGGAGAAGGGGACCATGCCATGGTGATGRGTTGGGAGTGCTGGGGGGACACTGCTGAGGCAGGCTGGTGCTCCCAGCAGCTCCTGTGCAAGCAGAAACTCCTCCAGCCACTTAGCAGAGGATTCGTGGTCCCAGCTCCGAAGCTGGAGAGACAATAAAACTCCTAAATAGTACTTTAAATCACCAAAGTGCTATCCAAACATGAGGGACTCCAAACACAAATGAAAGTGCTAAACTGATTTAAAGGGGAATTAAAAGGTCACGCCTGTTGAACATTTAGCTTTAGAGTTTAGTCATGTTTGTGAAACTTATAACTGCTCTTCTAAATCACCTTTTTACACTTCCTATACCCAGTAAATATGAGCGTGTTCAGCACTAATGACTAATTTGAAAAATTCTCTATTCTAAACAAATTTCCACAGCCAGAGCTTGGCCCTTTCTTTTCTTCCCTTCTAGCTCTGCCTTCCCACTTCACAGAAGGCACTCCAAAAGTATGTGAACATTTCCCTTGGAAGTGCTCACGGGGGAGATGCATTTCTCATGCACACACTCCACAAAGTGAAGTGCAGTTATGGTGAAACAGCAGAAAAGCAGGGATCTAACTCCATGAGTGGACAGGGAATAGCAATGGAAACGTTTTCTGTGTCCAAAACCAGTGTGAACCAGTCTGGGGGTTTCAGCAACAGCAAAACTCAAGTCTACAAGCCAGGCCTTTCTCACCCAGCTTCTCCTGCAGATTGCTTCATTGGCATGGCATGACTTGGCTTGGCTAACCTTGCTTGTTCATCATCACTGCTTATGGGCATTATGCTGCCAGGGTGTTGCATGTACAGCATCCGTATCAATGCCCTCTGTGCTACGCCAGAGGAAATGCTTCACATGGCCTCCGCAGCACTGGGAGTCAGTGGCAGCCCTGTCTGGCCCGTGTCCACCCTGCTAGGTAGTGCCAGAATGAAAGGATGAGTGATGTGATAGCATCACACCACAGCGTGTGCCTGCTCTGAGCCTTGTGCGGGGAGGAGATCCCTGTCCACCCCCCTTCTCTGGGGACATGAGCTCTGGGCATTTCAGTCAGTCCTGAAGCTGACAGAAAGAAACCAGTCTCAAAAAAAGCCCAGGTATTAAGAACAAAGTATTGCTTTGTTCCAGTCATTGAGGTTACTCCTGTGTTTGGTGTCTCTGACCCAAGTGCCTCCAGGCAGGCTGTAAATGTGTCATCCTGGTTTAAATCTCTAAAAACTTACCTTCAAATTGAAGGTAGTTGAGAGTGTTTGGCAGCTTCTGTCCTGTGATTAACTCTACCAATCTAAATCAGCCAGATTGGAAATAACTGGCACTTTGATGATCTCCTGCTGGCCTGAGTACCTGTGTTCCCAACATGCCCTGTGCTGACACCCCCCTTTCCCAAAGGACTCCAGGGTTTGGCTCATCCCTTGGGAGGATGTGGCAAAGCCTCTAGTTCCCATCACAGATTCCTGACATGTACAAGCACAGGTTTTGTATTCAGGTTTTTTATTGCAGGAAGGCTGTGCCTTACCAAACCACTGCCCTCTGGGACACTCTGTTGTGACTTTCAGGACCTGAGTCTCTTCTGTATCCTAAGCTGCAGCTCTGGTCTGTAGGGAGCTGAGCTGGACTTCCAGTCAAGTAACCAGAGACCAGTGTGGTTGTTTGCTGTCAAGAAGGGCACAGCTCCTGGTCTCAGCATGTGGCAGCTAGAAGCAATTTTGGGTTCACAGTGGCAGGGCTGGGAAGGTTGCAGGGRTCCTTCCCTGCCGGCAGCATGAGAGTGAGAAGTGCTAGAGCCAGCACAGACACAGGAGCCCATGTCCCCAGCATGTGCTGTGCTTCTGCAGGAGCTGAGGAGCTGAAACGATGTTTGGAACCAGAAAGATGGTGGTGAATACCCTGGAACTGGGAAAGGGATCAAACACAAGTGTCCAGATGGAAGCAGAGCAGTTTCCATCAAAGCTGATGACAAGGTCCCTGATAGAGGGGTGCAGGGTCAGATCTCTGGGCAGCACGTCCTGTTTCTCAGCTGGACGCCTGGTCTGGCTGCCTGCAGCTCTGTGCACCACTGTGCTGCACCAATGAGCTGCACTGCTCTGGGGCTCTTCTCACAAATCAGTTCACCAAGGCCCACTTTTGGCTACCAGCAAGGATTTTTATAGTCTGCTGACTTTTAAAGGCTAGCTGCTTTCTGGGGAAGAAGCACTGTACAGCTTAAGTAGCAGTCCACCAAAAGTGATTAGCTGTTTCTGAATCACTCACCTTTTCCAAGCTGAAAATTGCTTAACAAATCTTACTGGTGTGTACATAATGAGTAACAAATACATTTGCAGAGATCTGGAGCAGTTCCCACTCAGGAAAGCAGGCTGAACGTGTCTGATGCTGGCAATTAATAATTCCACTGGCTTTATGGGAGGGTCAGTTGTGGCTGATCTGCATTAGGAGGTGTTCAGCTTTGCTTCAATAAAGGCTCTCCACCAGAAGAAATGCCTCATGGAGACAAGAGTGGCTCTGAGGCTCCAGTGCAGGYTTTGCCTTCGCTCTCACTTAGGCTTTTTTGTCGTCTTCTCTTCTTTGCCAGACTGGCCAGAGAGGTCTAACAGCACTGTCCTCTCTGTAGCCATTTCCCCTGAGTGTGGTGTTGACGTGGCTCCTGCTCCACTCTGCTCACACTTTATGGGTGGTGAGGAGGTTCCAGATGTCCTTCCAGGCAGTGGGGGACTGCTGTGCTCCCGGCTCCCAGCCGCTCTGCTTCCTCCCATTGTCAGCAGGGAGGTCAGGCTGAAGGGYTGCTGCTCACTCATCTGCCTCTGCTCTTTCTGATTCTCCTTGCCTTCATCACAAGCAGGAAGAGGGAGCCTTGCAACAAGCTCCTGTTTTTTTCCAATACACTGGAATATTTTTTTCCATGATCTGAGCAGATGTTCCTGGCTTTCACGCGTTTTTTACTGATGCTTCTCTATCACACATGCTGATCTCTGCAGACAGCAGAGAAGCAGTAGCTTTGTCTCTGTGACCCTGTACCCCAGATCTTTGGTCTTGGTGGGACAACTCCCTGATCCCACTGGCGAAAAGGGYGTTCCTCACAAAACCAGAGAGGAGGGGTTTCTCTCTTGTGAAAGGCAAAATCCTTCCTGGCTAAAACAAGACCATTCTGAAAAACAAAATGGTTGAAGTAAAAGAGTGCATGTGTTAGGATTTTTTCTCACTCTAAAGGAGATGGAGACCTTGGAGAGTAGCAGAAGCTGCTACACCCCAACAGAAGTAACTACATCCCAACAGGAGCATCTCTACCACAGTCGTCAAAATCATTTATCTAATAAGGGTTTACACTAGAATTTCTAGGCAACCAGAAATGCCTGTCAGTCATCACAATGTATTTCCTTGTATTAACTTCAGTGAAGCCTGATGTTGGGCCTCACTTTATCTTTGCTGGAATCTGGGACGTGGAACTGGCATTGCTTCTGCCAGGTTCTGGGGAGCTGCTGAAACTTTTGTATTATGCCTTTTGTGACTAAATCAAGAAATGCCCGCTGATCCAAAGCCCCTCTCCTCCATTGGCAGCTGCTCCTCTGGCCAAAACAAGGCTATTTATCTGCTGTGCAGTACAGAAGCATCAGCAAGGATGAGAAGGGTTTGTGTAGGAGGAAGACAATTCAGAATATGGGCTGTCATTGCTGCCAGCATCAGGGACAGTGGCCACAGCCTGAAGGACAGAGGCAGCCAGGGGCTCAGAGATGGCAAAGCCAAGCAGAACCCCAGCCCTGCACCATCGCATCCCAGGTTTTTCACTGTGTGTGCTGCATTTTGGTCACCCCCAGGCAGGACACAGCAGGAGGAGGCATTCATTCCGTGGTACCTGCCAGCTCTGCGCCGCGCGCCCGGCGTCCAGCACAATGAACAAAGCTGGCCTCCCCACCAGGGCTGCAGTGACAAGGTTTTTCCCAGTCCAGGGAAACAATCATCACTAGGGAAACCTTAACTACTTTTTAAAGAGCAAAAGAAAACACATTCATTCTTTTAAACATGGAAAACTAAATGGCCTCTTTTTCCTTGGCTGGATGTGCATGGCCGTGGAGCGGGCTGGCACGGAGGGAACTCTGAAGGCAAAAGTTCCCTCCACTCATTTAGATATTAAAGAGGAGGGCTCTGTGGAGCAAAGTTTGCCCTTCTCAGCCCTTGCTGCCTTGGTTTTTTAAACCAGAAAGGCTCTGGCCACTCGACCCTCCTAGTTGTGAATGAAACATTCTTGGAGCCTGCAACAGCTCAGCTTCATGTCCCTTCCTAGAAAAGCTGGAATTGAAGCACCCAGGAGCAGCCCTTTCTCCAAAGGGAAGGGAAAGCCAGGGTGTCATTTATTCAAGTCCCTGGGCTGCAGCAATTCTAGTGAAGCCTGGGGAAGCAGTGGACATTGGTGACACTACTGTCTCCTCATAGTTTTCTTCCACCTCTTCTGATATTTCTTGATTTCCCTGGGAGAAAGGAGCTGAAGTTCTTTTCACAATTGGGAAAATCATTAATTTAATGCTGCTCCCTCTCTTTTCCATCCCCTGGCCCAGCTGTGTAATYTTGCCTCTAACCATGTTAATAAAAAGCACTAAAATACAGGTCCAGCTCCTACTATTTCCAGGAACGTTTGGTCCCATAAAACCATAGGAAAGCATAATTTCAGCAAATTAAGTCAGTTACTGCCTATCTCTCTGGCTGAATGCATGGAAAGGGAAGAGCACCCTGCTGGCTCCATGCATGGGGAATAACACCAGTCAAATTCCACCAGTGTCCATGCTGGGAAAGGGAGGCAACAGGCAGTCTGAGAAAGGCACGTCTCCTTTGAGCAGACATTAAAGGAATAAAAATGCAATAGAGAAAATGTACAGCGGGCACTGAGCTCATCAGTCACTTTTTGTTTAATCTAATTAAACACAATATATCCTCTGACCTTCTGCACTGGCACTAAATTCTCCTGTGTTGTTCTTTCCATACGAATCTCTATTGACAGATGGGGAAAGCCTAGAGTTTGCTTTAAGCTTCAGATAAGTAAAGTTAAACATACGGCCGATAAAATTGTTTTGCCAGCACTCCTCTCCCCCTGACCAATTGTGGGTGCTCACTGGGAGGGATTAACTCCTCTGGCCTGTATCCCACTCCTGGCTTGGGATACTGCTCTGTGCAGTAAGCAAAAGCTGTAAGAGGGCAGAGCCAGAAGCAGAGTGCTGCAGAAACCCTGAGAAGTTCTTTTTTAGAGTTGCTTCTGCACTTGCTGAGCCTCTTTTCCATGTGGCAGACTGTTAGGGAAAACGGTGCCATTCCTTGCTAAATATATTTCCAGAGTCACTAAATAATTTACTTTGCAGCTAATCAGTTGGCATTTGCTGATGCTGAACCAGGTTTTAAATAAAAAGTGTCAAATTGCATCAGACACCTCGTGCATATTCCCTGCTTGAACAGGCTCCATGCTCTTGCTGCCTGTGCTAGAGTGCAGTCAGTCCACACAGCTTCCTGAGTATTCTGGGTGGCAAAGGGCTGGGTCTGGGGGAGAGCTGGGAGCCAGGGTGCCACATCAGGTGCAGGCTTTGATCATGCAAAAGGCTTGGTTGGAAATGTGCTGCCCTTTTGAAATGACCACCTGCAGGTTCAGCTCCTTGCAGGCAAATGAGAAGAGCACGGATCTGCCCTTCAGCTGCACCACTTGGTGATGCCACCTGCAGAGCTATTTCTTTCAGTATGGTGAAAAATCCTTTGAGTCCAGGGAGTTACCACAGGTAACACCTCCATGCACCTACAGCTGTGCCTGTGCTCCTGGATGTGTGAGCAAATAACTCCTTGAAATGTAAACCAAAAGTTACAGACTACTGCAGGGCCTGGAGGCGGCGACCTTATGGTTCCCAACAGGCTGACACAGTGTTAAAGAAGATTTCTTTACTGTAAATGGCCCTAATACTCAATTTGTCTGTTAATAGCACCAGGCAGGGCAGGAGGCAGTGGAGGGGCTGATTGCTGCATGTGGCTGTGGGGTGAGACTGGAGTGGTGTGAGCCTTGTGGCTCTGGTTTTCCATGGCTGGCTGCAGAGCCTGGCATGAGAGGTTGGCATGGCCGGGATCCCAAACCCTTGGGCTTTGAGATCTCTGATTGCGCATCAGTGTCTGGAAAAACAGAGACCTCTTGCCAGAGTGAAGGACCCTGCAGATGGTTAAAAGCCACCTCCCATCTCTCTTGRGGCTCAAGGGAAAGTACAAAGGCTGACTTTCTGGAGCAACACTCTACCTAGGGAGAATTTTGCTATCTTCAGGCAAAGGGAGTGGCAGGATCCCTGGGGGCATTGGCCACTGCTGCTCCTCTGGGATCCCCTCTGCTGCCTGTCCCAGAGATCAGATGGAGCCATGCAGCTGCTGCTTTAGCAGGGGATCTGTGCCTTGCGAAACTCAGCCTTTTGAGCACTGCCACAACACAGCAACATTCTTTTGGTGAAGCAAACTTTTCCTTATTTCACTGGGAGGGGGCTCAGGTGTTAAACAAAAATCCAGTGTCTCCTGAAGGAATCAGAGGGACAACAGTCCCTCTTCTCCCCTATTAGTGTCCAGTGGTTGCCCCTGTGAGAAGCAGGGAGAGAGGGGCTCTGTGAATCAGAATTGTGGGTCACCCCTGCAGCAGTGACAACTGACCTTGCAGTCGATTTCCAGCAGGTTGGGAGTGGCTTGAAATGGATGAAGCTTGCCTCAAGCTTCACCATAAACGAAGTCGTTACACATGTCCTTAAAACTTGGGTTGGGAATACCTGACTAAAGGTGTGCCTGAAACCGGGTGAGGCCTGGGTGAAAACATTTCCCTCTGGCATAGAGGGGGTGAGGATGTGCTGCTACGTGTTCCTGGGGTGGCTGTGCTGAGTGGCTGGCTCTCTGACCCGTTCAGATCAGCAGAAGGGTTGTTTTTGTTGAGTTTTGTGTCTCCAGGGGACTCAGGGTCATTACCCTGCCCTGGGAGCAGTGCTGGAATGGAGAGCATCACTCCTGGGAAAGCCCTGGCAGGGGGAAGCCGGAGTGAGTGGCCTGCCCTGCTTTAGGGACTGTTTGCCTCCACTCTGCCTGTACCTTGAAGTACCTGAAGGTTTTAACTGTAAAGCTCTAACCACCATGAGCCAAAATCTTGGCTTGGGAAGGCACATTGCCTTGGCGTGTTTCCTGGGACCGAGTGACTTATGGTGCTGTGCTGCAAGTGAGGGCAGGGCTCCTTCTTTTAGAGGAGGTGGGTCACACTTCTTCAGAGTCCAAACTCCCCCGGAGACTTTCTCTTCCCCCTTTTTTCATGACATCAGCCAGGACTTGATGTTACTATTTTAAAAACAAAAGGAGGGGACACCCCCCCGCTTCCCCTTCGCTCTCTGCCAGAAGGAGAACAAAGAACAGCTAAAACACACAAGTTCTGGCACTCTGTGTGGAAATAAAAACATTCATCCTCATGTCAGGTAGGGAACTGCCCGACCCCCCCTGCCAAAGCAAGCAAGCCCTCGGCGTGGAGGAGCCCTGGAGAAGGGGATGCCCGGTGTCACCTCGTGCTTGGGCAGCTCCTGCCAAACTCCTGCGAGGCTGTCCCAGTGCCAGGCTGCGCCGGGACGCTCCCGGCCACGGGCAGCCTTCCAGGGAAGGGCTGCCCTGCTCCTCCCAGCCTGCAAAGTGGGGAAAGACCTCGATTGTTCCCCTCTTCCACTCCTGTGCTGCCCAGCACCGTGCATCTCCCTGCTCCCCGGCAGGCTGGTGCACAGCGCAGGGATAACCTGGTGTGATTTCCGCGCTTTAGGCACGAACRTCATTGTCTGGCTTCTTGCTGCTCGCCATTTAAACATGTCAGCAGTTCCCAGCACGGATTCCTGTGCTGTGAGTTCACCCCCAGCAAGCATCCAAACTGCAAGTTGGGGCTGCTGGCTCTTCCCTGCCTGTCTGTGAAGCATTACTGGAACAGGGGCCAGTTCTCCAAACACGAGGAAGAGATTACTTGGGCTTTCTGGAAGGCTCCCTCCCATGCCTTCACAGCGGAGCAAATGAGGATAATTTATCTGCTGGCTTCCAGCTGAACCCAGGAGCTTGGAGCAGCCAAGGACTACACTGTTTGTCCCAGCTCCTGCAAGAAGGCATTTTTCCATTGTTGCCCTTGTATATCGTTCACATAATTTGTTTGTGCCGTCACCTTCTGGGGCCAAGATAAGAGGTCATCCCCTGCCTTTTACTAGTGGTGTGTTCCCTAGAACAATCCAGGGAAAAACTCGCAGGAAGGAGACATTGAGGGAGGCTGTGTGCCGTCCAGTGCAGCCTTCGTTAGAGTCATGTAAATAGTTTAGAGCAATCTATCTGGTGAGAAACACAACGTGTCAGCAGGGAATTGTTCTCTGAACTGTAGCTAGGGATGGGCCAGAGCGGGCGGATCAGCACACGTGGGCTGCCAGCTTAATGGACACAGCAGCTGCCTTTCAGGGGGAACAAAAGCCAGGCAGGGAGCCTCTGTGTGCCTGTGCTCTTGTTCCCCTCAGGACCTGCAGCTCGGTTTTGTGGCTGGATGGCAGTCCTGGGTTGCCTTCCCTCTCCATCTGCTGCGATCTAATGCGGTGCCCGGGGATGGGGTAATGTCCCTGTGGTGCCCATTGATGGGTTGATGTCCCTGTGGTGCCCAGGGATGGGTTAATGTCCCTGCTGCTCCCACAGAGGGATGCAGGGAGCAGCAGGGACGAGGCAGCGCGGATGGCTGGGCGCTCTGCAGCAGCAGCAGCCAACTGGAACAACGCTGTAACACCATCCACTTCAGTGAAGTTACTCGTGATTTTTGAATGTAGAGTTGAGGCCCAGTGGCTTGGCACAGCACAATGGGAAAAGAGCAGATTTTCTGTTTGCTTCCATCCTGCGCTGGCTGTGGTGCCTCTTTCCCTGTCCAGAACAGCTGCGTGCTGCCTGAAGTGACTTTACAGACAGTAAAAGCTTGAAACATTGCATTCACCTTCATGATTTTTTTTTCCCCTTAGAGCAAGTCATGGAGGAAGATCAAGAATATGGTGCACTGGTCGCCGTTTGTGATGTCTTTCAAGAAGAAGTACCCTTGGATCCAGCTAGCGGGACACGCAGGTACAGAGCATGGGGAGGCCCAGAATGGGGGCAGGGCCCTTCATTATCCCAGCTTAATGAGCTTTGCTGGCCTCAGTTGCCTCAGGCTGCTGCATGAGTGTCAAGGCTTGCAGCTCCCAGTCTCTAGCCCAGGAGAGTGACTTAATCTAAATGCTTGTGAGGGTAGTGTGAAGGTGCTTTCAGTCTCCAGGGCCAGCAGGAATTATTGCTGCTTTTTCCTGGGTGCTTTGGGTGAGAGCCAGGCCCAGCTCCTGACCCGCTGCCAAGCAGGTGATGCTGCCCAGCACCAAGGTGCCCCACACATGAGTGTAGACACAAAGATGTGAGCCTAGAGGGAAGGGCACAGAGGATGTGAAGCAAATGTGGTGGGTGCTGCAGGACGGATCTCTGCCTTCTTGGGGTGTGACAGTGCTGCTCATAAACCTCTGGCAACCTGAGCTTTTCAGTCCCTGCCTGTAGGGACTCCTTGGGTGCAGCTGTAAATGGAGCTGCTCCCAAGGTGTTGGGCTGCCCTTCCTGCCACCCAAAGCAAGTGCCACAWTGTCCCTTGTGCCCCTCAGGTAGTTTCAAGGCGGCGGCCAATGGCAGGATCCTGAAGAAGCACTGTGAATCGGAGCAGCGGTGCCTCGACCGCCTCATGAACGATGTCCTGAAGCCCTATGTCCCTGCCTACCACGGAGATGTGGTCAAGGATGGGGAGAGATACAACCAGATGGAAGATCTGCTGGCTGAGTTTGACTCCCCCTGTGTTATGGACTGCAAAATGGGGGTCAGGTGAGTGGCTCAGGGGAGGTTTTCTGAGTTCTAAGACGGGATACTCAAAAGTAAATGCATCTCCTAGGTAAAACTGCCTGAAACGCACAGTTAAGAATACCAGGCTCACCTGTCTTCAGGTAAAGCTCAGCCAATACCATGGGAGAGCCATGGGGAAAGCTGGGCATGGAAAGGATACAGCAGGCTCCTTCCTTCTCTGCTTGTTGACTGTCCTGCATGCTGGGAAAGGTTTGGTGTGGTGGAGGGGACAGCACTCTGCTTAGGTGTAGGTACACAGGAATGGCACAGTAGCTGTTGGGAGGCTCTCTCTGGCACATGAGGACACAGCCGAGGGATGGGGTGTAGGAGATCCTGCCCAGGGTGCCAGAGGGTTGAAATAAAGACTCTTGAAAGGCACAATTTCAGTGAGCGAGAAATTTCCCCTCTGCTGAGCCTTTGCTCCGATGCGCACTGGAGGGATAAAATGCGTGTGCTGAGTAGCTCAGTGCCTTTCACGCAAAGCTCCTGAAAAATATTTCCTAACAGATGAGCAACACTACCCGTGTCCTCCTTGGGAACCATCTCTCCAGATCCACCAGGATCCCAGGCTACAGCCACTTGGCCAGCAGCAGTTGTTGAGTGAGCCGTGCCGCAGCTGACGAGGGTGTCCCAGAGCAGATGTGAGCAGGGCTGGTGGCCCCATGTGGCTGCCAGTTTCGGGACAGCCTCAGGCCACAACTCAGCCCTGGGTGTGCTGCAGGCTGGTGGCAGGAAGGGCTGAGACCCCCCTCGCTGGCAAAGGCGCAGCCCAGACATGGTGGAGACGCGCTGCTGGAAAAGCTGATGGTTTCTGTGGGAGGGAGGAATCTTTTTTTCCCCTCCTGAATCCCGATGTGAAACTCGAACTGGCGTGCCGGGCTGTCGGCAGGGAAGAGGCGGGGAATACTTTCCACCAGAGGGGTGGAGGGAAGGGCAGAGGGCCCGGCGCAGCCATGTGGCCCCGGCTGGCACACACTCGCTGCTCTGGGAAGGAAACAGGACTCACTCTGGACCCGGACAGCAGCACCAGGAGAAGARCTGCTGGACAGGTGCTCCTGTGGCTGTCCAAGGGAGGGAGAGAGGTTCCCATGCACAGATCACATGTCAGGTGATTTATGCACCTGGGGTTTGGGAGCTCAGGCATGGGGACAAATGTGCTGGGCATCGTCATCCTGAAATAAGATGGTGCTGTGGGAGGAGCTGGAGAGAGAGGATGAATGGAGTTAAAGTGGAATGGGGCATCCCCATGGCTGAGCAAATAATCCAAACCTCGGGGGTATTAGACCTGTGCTCTGAGCCAGCAGCTTGCTGCCAGGCAGATAAAGGTTTGTTTTTTTCATGCCAACCTGGCTTTGGGATGTGGCAGCCTATTCCAGTCGCTCCTAAACAAAACTTTGTCTTTCTTAAGCCTTGGTGATGGCACGAGCCTGAGGCGATGGGGAGGACCAAGCCACAGACATTGATGATCTGTCATTCTCAAAAGAAGAAATTCTAGCCCTCTGAGCAGTGTGAGCAGCACTTCTAGCATGCTGCTGCTTTATTCTGCTGTTTTGTTCCATCGGCACCAACATCATGGGTTTGGTGATCTCAGCCAAGGACTTTCATTGCTTTTACCTGCAGTATTTTTCAAGGGGGCTGATGGCCAAGGGATGTCTGCCCCAAGCAAAGGCACCAGTTTGCCTTGTGGGACACAGGAGCACTGTCCCACATAATCCACTCAGCACCCTCCCAGTTTGTTTTGCTTGGTTCTGGAGGTGAATCCCACACTCTGTGCTGGGATTTTGGCACAAGGGACATGGGCAGAGGGCACTGTCCCTCTGCAGAGCTGGGCATGGCTAGTGGGAGGTGTAGAACAGTGACAGATAGGGTCATTCCTGTGTTGTTTTGCTGGGACATCTCAGCCAGCTTGGTGGGCTGTTTGAGGAGGGCCTGGACACTTTCCAGGCTGAGCCAGGGTTGGTTTGGGAGCTGTGAAAGGAATTCTGGGGTGGTTTATTATTGCTGCAGGAAGTATTACTTTGTGGATAATGGTTTTATGCATCTGCCAGGGTGCAGAACTTTTCCACCACTGTGCTCTGGCCCAGAGGGGTGCTTCTCTGAAGTATGGATAAAACCAAGGTTTTTGCACACTCCTCTGCGCCTTCCATCCTCCTTCTCCCATTCCCCCATCCGGGCTGCACCCTGTGGACCTGGGGTGGTGCTAAGCACCTGGCCAAGGTTGCATCCCTTCCTGTGCTTCATCTTGAAGAGAAAGCTTTTGCTAGGAAGTCCACTTGAAGCAGACCTATACTGGGCAAAATCATCCCCAGAAAAACACCCAATTTAGCATCTGGTGAGGCAGAGCCCTCGTGGTGCACAGAGTGCAGGAATTGCAAAAGCACAGGAGAGGCACAGGAGCAGCTTTGGATGATCCTCAAAGGGAGCAGCAGCTGATGCTGAAGTATGGACACAGTAGTGTCCTTCTTGTCTTCAATTCAGCTGGCTCCCAGAGCATGTGCACAGTTTCCTGGGCATATCTTGAAAGCCGTGTTTAGCTCAGGTTTCCTGAACTTTGGGGTAAGCTCAGGAGAAGGGATGGCACGAGGAGGCTGCTGGGGTGGCAGCAGCAAGGCCATGAGAACCTGTGAGAAATAACTTCCCTTGTTGTTGCCAGACTGGTTGTGGTTCCTTGATGAACTGAAAAATATCCGGTCTGGATGATGGAGTGATAATTAAATCAGGATCAATTCAGCCACAACGAGGCTTGCTCCATTACTTCCTATGCTGCACTACTCCTTAGGGATCAGCTATCCTGGATCAGCCTGATTTCTGGGGCGAGGGCTGTCTGTGGGTATGTGGCACCTCATGTGGTGCCCTGCTCACACACCCGCTCACTCCCTGCAGAACGTACCTGGAGGAGGAGCTGATAAAGGCCCGGAAGAAGCCGAGCCTGAGGAAGGACATGTACCAGAAGATGATTGAGGTGGACCCTGACGCCCCCACTGAGGAGGAGAACGTGCTGCGCGCCGTGACCAAGCCCCGCTACATGCAGTGGAGGGAGACCATCAGCTCCACCGCCACGCTGGGCTTCAGGATCGAGGGCATCAAGGTGAGCCTGAGCAGTGTGCACAGCAGGGAAACAGGGGGTGCTCACTAGCCAAACTCACAGAGGTACACACACAGCAAATCAAAGTAATTAATAAGTTAAAATAAATTGGTTCAAGAAAGGTGTAAATGAGCATCAGTCGTTGGCTGCCTTTATTCCCATCCTGAAGTGCTTTCCTGAGTGTAAGGATGTGCTTAACCACGTGCTTTCCTGAATCTGGGTCCTACTGCTCTTTGAATTTGGGCTAAGATAAGTTCTTCAGTTGGGATCATGGCAAAGTTTACAGCTTTTACCCAGAAATTACATTAAAAAGAAAGAAATTTAGGTGCTTTCTCTTTTTAATGATCCAAAAGGACAAGGTAAACAGCGGCAAATTTGAGGTTTGATTGAAATAGGAAAACAGCTGTAGTAGAGAAGTCAGGGAGAGTTTCAAGGGGAGCAGGAAGGGAAGTTGTTTCAGGGCACTGGGATGTCTTTCTCTACATACACAGAGTCTTATCATGCATACATACATGCAGTCTCATACATGTGAGAGCAGCTCACATCTGGACATCCCCGGCCCCTGCAGCCAAAGCACCTCACAGGCACCTCACCCAGGGCACTGCTGCTCCTCTGAGAATGCAGCTGAGCTCAGGGCATCATCCTGAGGATGGTTTTAGACATAATCTCATTACCGCAGCTGCCTGGTTGATTTCTCCCTCCCTGCAAAATACCAAGTGCCATCCTCCAACCTGAAGGCTCAAATTAGTTGTTTGCTTTCAATTCCGCTCTGCCACTGGGCTGAGCCATTAATCCAAATCCCAGCTTGAACACGTGCCCATCTGTGGTTGGAGCTGTGAGCTTAGCCACAGTCAGTCAGGAGGGTGTGTTTACCAGCCTGTCCAGGAAGGTTCAGCAGCTGAGCCCCGTGAAATGGGACAAGCACACACAGCTGCACTTTCTGCCAGCACCTGCATGCACGTGGAACCTGCTGACTGCTCCTGCTCAGAGCAGCACTCACATTTCTGGAGACACCAGCTGGGATGCTTCTGTGTCCCTCCCCAGCAGATGAGCCAGCCCAGGAGGTTTTCTCCAGGGAGGGGAGAAAGGTGTCTGGGATGGCCCTTGAACAGTTAGGTCTGGAGCCACAGAGTATTAGTGATACTGCTTGCATGAGCACCAGCAGTGGCCTACGCCTTTTGCTAGCCAGCCAGTGTGAATTAAAGGTAGTATCACACTTGAGCCAAGGGTTTCATTGCATGCCTGGGCATGGTGTTGGCTTGGCAGCCACAGGGAGCTCTGTCAAGTTGTGTTTGCACTAATTCAGGCTTGGGTAGCTGCTGAGGGCCCAGGCAGTAGCTCAGAGCAGCCACTTGCTCTTAGTGGAAACAGTGGCTCATATCTGCATGTGTCTTGATTGGAGGAGTTTCTGTCTCTTGATCACAGATTATTTTTCTCCTCTCCAAGTTGGGCAGAATTCTCCCAGAGTGCCTGTCTGGGTCTCTTTAGCCAAACCTCCTGCCTGAAGATAGCAGTGTCAAAATGATAGAATTTAAACAAATGAAGCTGGTCCCCAATAAAGCCCTCACAACAGATTTTTTAGACTTCCTTGGTAGCATTTCCAATTGGGACTAAAGCTCCCATGCACTGCTTCTTCCCCTGCTTTCTTGATATAATCAGAAATATCTGTTTATAGTCCAGCATGATATATCCTTGGCCTCCAGTGGTGCTTCTCAGTCTGGGCATGTTTAGGGGGCACGCTATATATGAAGCACTTGAAATTAAAAAATGTAAAAAAAAACCCAAAACAAACCCCAAACAAATCATATCCCCAGGGAGGCCAGAAAACCCTGTGAAGGGAAATAAAAGCCATAAAGGAGTTATGAGATTTGTACCTCTGTTTAGCCGACCATAAACGAGTTGCTGCCTGATCTGAGCAGTGGATTTTTTTTCAAAGAGGTGAAGCAGCCCTTTAATTGAAAAATGTTGAGCAGTTCTGGCCTCCAGCAGTATTCCTGCTGCTGCTACCGGGCTGACTAATTTGATCAAGGCTCTAATTACTGTAATTCTCCTTAAATCCCTCAGCTTCTGGGTTATTTTCCCCTAAGCTAAAGCATTAGCAGTTCATGCTGTTTCACAGCTGGCTTTTTTTCCAACAGGGCTGGTCATGCTGTGCTGTATCCCTGTTGTTCTCCCTATTTCTGGGATTGAGTTTCTGTGTTAGGAAAGGTGCCATTGGTGGCTTCCCTTGTTTTATTTCTTGTTGTGGATGCTTGCATGGGAAGAGCAGCGGTGAATCTGCCCTGTCCTTCGCTCATGGGTGGGGGCTGCCAGAGGAGAGCTCTGAGAAGTGCAAGGGAAGGACAGGATTTGACCCTGGACATGTGGGAAGGGGTTGTAGGAAGGAGAGGAGCAGTGGAAGCTTTTTGGATAGCACAGTCAGGTAAGGCAAACAGGCAGCTCAGGGGCTGGGCATGAGGATAGCAACCGTTTCCTGACTGAGCTCTCGCTTTCCCAGGTGGCCTTGAAGATCCAGTTCTTCCTCTTTAAAATGGAAATTTTCCTTTACAAAAGGAGATAATGACATTCATCTGACTTTCTGGAATAGCTTGAACCTGTTGGAAACAGTAGCTATTAATAAAATTTCCATGCTGAAAGTAACACAAGTGGTCCCTGGTGGCCCAGGGAAAAAAGTGGCACTCCCGAGCTGCTGCCCTGCTCTGAGCCTTACTCACCACTGCCTGCAGCAAGGCCGCTGTGCAGTGGCATTCCACAGGGCTGGAACGTTTGCAGGGTCCCTAAACCAGCCAGGAAAGCCTCCACCTAACACTGTGCCAAGCCAGGCAGCTCAGAAGCCCCGTGCAAGGCCAGAGGCAGAGATGTGGCTGACCTGAGCCCTGCCCCAGTGACGCCAGCGCGAGCTGGAATCGCTGCTGGGGCGGAGGTTGTGATAGCTCTTATCAGCCCCCCTCACGTTCCTTCTGCGTGGAAGGCAGCCCCTTCGGGGCTCAGACACCTGTGAATGTCATGGCAGCTGTCAGCCTGGTGGCAGCAACCTCTGGCTGGGCAAGGAAGCTGCAGGAGGTGGGAGCAGCACTAGGGATAGGCTGCTTGGCTTTCCTGAAGCTGAGATTGCCTTATCGGAAAGGCCATCTGTGGTTTGAGTTTATTTTTAGGAGCACTTAGAAGTCCATCTCCTTTCTTGGATGCTTTGTGGAAAGTTGTGCTCTTTACACGTGAAATTAGTGCTGTGGCCCTTCTCCAGGTTGATATTGATCATCCCCCTGGGAGAGGGTGGGTTCATTTCTGAGCTGCCACGTCGGGGCTCACAGGAGGGACATGCAGCAGCAAAGTGCCCTTCCCCTGTACATCACACACCAGAGCATCCTCAGCAAGGTCACAGCTGAGAGCAGAGATCCCAKCTCTGCAGCACAGAGTCTCCAGTGAAAAGGCTGTCCCTGACCCCTGCCAACTCACACTCTGCCAGCCCTGAGCATTGCTTTTGGACCCTGTGGCAGCACAATGGTCAGGCTGAGCCCAGGGTGATTTGAAGCTGGGTTCAGTCGGTGCAATTGGTACAAACAAAGTTTTTCCTGGAGTTTCTCTTTTGTGTGTTGCTTTGTTACYACCTTTGTTAATGCTCACACAAAACACAAGCTGGAAGCTGACGTGTGCTGTGTGATTCATCCCAAACTGCACTTCAGGTGCTGGTTTGGTGGCAGGCTCGCCCTGGGCACTTGACCTTCCCCCAGGTTGGACTGGCCACCATGCCCACAGCAAGCCACCTCTCCAGGGGGATGCACATTGCCCTGTGCTGGGGCACTTCCCTGCATGGATCTCTAACCTCCAGGGCAGGTGATTTCGTTGTGCCTTCTTCCTCCCCCAGCCTCTGCTCTGCTTCTTCATCCTTCATCTTCCCCAGCCCACAGGATGTCTTTTGGCCCCTGTCCCTTTGCTGTATTGTGTGCAAACGAGCTGTCTGGAGCAGTGGGATGGAGCCCTGCAATGGAGCTGTGAGCACGAGCAAGTGTGGTTTAAAATAGCCCCTGTATCCAGGAAGTGAGATCTGCCTGCCTGTCCCAGGGCCCCTCTAGACAATGAAGTGAGTTGATGTCAAAATCAGAGCCCCAGAAGGACCAGGGAAATGGGGAGAGACCTACAAAGCTGCCCAGAGGTTCAGACAGGAGCCTCTGGGCCAGGGCTGAGTGTTGTCCCTGCAGTGGACAAGGCGTGCCATGGCAGGCCAAGGATGGATGTGCCTCGGGAAAAGGCAGAGGAGAGCACAAGGCTGCCCACTGCATCTCAGTGCCAGGCTGCTGCCTTGAAGGGTTTGTGATCCATGGACTGTCAAAGGACCAGTGAGGCCAGGTGGCCATGGGCTTGCTCCTTGCTGCAATGGTCCATGGAGGATTTCTCACAGAGCAGTTTTGTTCCTGCTCCTGGGATGTTTTTCCCATCCAGGCTCAGTTTTGTCCCATTGTGATCAGGCTGTGCTGTCCTCCCCAAGCCAGGGCTGGTGTCAGTGCCGTTCTCAGCCACAGCTGCCATGGGAAGCCATTTGGGCACAGAAACATCAGAAACAGGTGGTCTCCAGCCTCTGTTAGCAGCAAGCACCTGGTCTGTGAGGAGAGTTTGTCCACATTGCTAGTGACCTTGGCAAGTATTTGATGGGGAGTTCTGTTTGCATTAGAGATCAATGCACTGGGGCTGTGGGGTAACTTGGGATGTGCAAGCAGAGACTTGCCTCTGCTCACCCCTGCTCCACAGACAGATCCTTCAGCTGCCAAAAAYGCTGGTCACATCCTGCTTGGCAACATGCATGGCTGCAGAAACGCTGCTCCTGCCCCAACTCCCTCCCCATCCAACTCACCCCTGTCCCTTCTTTTCAAGAAAGAGGACGGCACTGTGAACCGGGACTTCAAGAAGACACGGACAAAGGAACAAGTCATGGAGGCCTTCAGCGAGTTCACCAGAGGAAACAGGAATGTTTTGGTGAGTGGGGAGTGTTGGGGGCACTGCCTGGAGAAGTCCCTGGCCTGCAATGTCTCTTAAAAAGCAGGAGAAATGTTGAAGAGAAGCGCTATCCTGGTGCAGGGTGAGGGGGAAGCAGTGGAGAGCTGGGAGAGGACTTGGCTGTAGCAGCACTGCTTGACCCAAGTCTGATTCTGCTGAGGATCTCCAGGATTGGCTCCCAAAACCCACTGAGGAGTCACAGCCATGCTCTGTCCCTCACCCCTGGGCTGGTGGTCACCCCCAGCCCTCTCTGTACCCCAGTGTGAGTGCTGGGGGCTCCCATCCTGCAGGGGGGGCTGCCTGTGCCCTTCTCGCAGCAGGGTSATCCTGTGCCAGGCACACTTCACATGGGCAAGCCACAGGCAGCATTTTCCCAGCTTCCCTGAGTTGCCAGGAGAATAAGAGATCTGGCTGTAAACAATTTACACCAACTGTGTCAAATAACCTATTTGACAAAGCACTCCCATTTTAAGCTGCGCTGTATAAAGTCTCCAAGTGCAAGGCTCCAGCTGGAGTGGCCCTTGGCACTGTCTCCTTCAAACTGGCATGCTTGCTTTCACAAGAGTTACCCAGGGATTTTCCTGGATCTGAAGATGAAGTTGCCTGGCTGCATTTTAACCCCAGAGAACTTGGAGCACACATCATGCCATGGCTCTGAGTGGGGTTCCTTGGCCAGTGCATTTTTATACAGCAATCCCGCCTCTCCCCCTGCAAGTGTTTTACAGTGCCCAGATACTTGCTCTGTGTGTGTGTTCCTGTGCTTAATTCTTCTATATAAACATCAAAATCAGTGGAGCCCCCTGAGGATGTTTAGTGCCTTCCAGCAGTTTGCAGGGATGCTCAAACACGCTGGTGGTTCTTGACCTGTGTGCTGGCCATTGTGAAAGCCCTTCTGCCTACAGGACCAGCTTTGCAAAAGTGCTGATAACAGAGTTGCAGAAGGGTCTCATGATGTGTGACTGACTGAGTGCTAAAAAGTTGAAGAGTTGATCTATGAAGGGAGTGCAGGGGAGAGGAAGAAGTAGCAGCTGCTGAACTAGGTGTTCCCACCATGGAGGCAGCAGGGGCACTCTGCAGAAAGCACCAGTTCTGCAAAAGCAGATGCTTTCACTAAGTTGTGAAAGCCACAGGAGCTCAGGGTGCTGTAGAAGGCAAAAGGAAAAGTGGATCATAAAAAACTCTCCAGAGGGAAAGGTCTGTGGGAGGATGCTGGGCACAGGGGTGACTTTCCTGTCTGCCCCAATGCAGTGGTTTTTATGTAGGTTTCCTGCAACACTAATGCCTTGGATTTGGGGTTTTTTTTTTGTAATTCCAGAACAGTTACCTTAACCGGTTGAAGGGTATCCGCGCTACCCTGGAGACATCCCCGTTCTTCAAGTGCCATGAGGTAATTCTGCTGTTTATATAGATCTGCCTGGAGAGGCAAACTGTTTAATCCCACCTTTTCCAAGGAGAGAAGTCAAAGTCAGGGGCTGGTTTATTCTTATATCTGTATTTTCATATGTGTATGTAATACTTACGTGCAAATATAGATGATAGCATGCAATGTTTGTGCATCTGACATGGGCTCAAATCCACTGAAAGCCAATGTTCAAACAGATTAAAAGTGATCTAGGAGGAACTCGGACTGTTTATGACAGGGAAAATTCCCTAGTGTAAAAGCACAGGGGTTTTCTCAGGAGAAATGTCTATTTGAATGCATGTCAGGTATCATTTGGCTGACGGTTGCTCCACATGATCAAACAAGGCTTCCACACAGCCATAAATTGCAGATACCCCGAACATGCCTTTCCTGAGCTGGTTGGGGCACCACAGTATGAACTCTGCCTTTCAAAGGAATTTCATACAGAAGTGGGTGTCCACGATGCCAACATTTTCTATAGTGAAGACTCAGTGCTGATGGGAAAACAAGGAGGGAACACTATCTTTTTTGGCCATTTCAGGGACTGAAATGCTCCACACTTTAATGCAATAACTTTGCTGTTACATTTACTTAACAAAACATGAGAGTGCGTGTCCTTGTCGTGTGTGGTGTAGGAATAAAGAGCCTCATAGGATCCTCTGACTCCCAGGGCTCAGGAGCCACAGCTCCAAGAGCCCACTGTCCCTCATCCAGAGCCACCTCAGCCCCAGCCAGACACGGAGAGTCCTGCCAGGAGCCAAAGGCAGATGGGGCCATGCCTCCTGGTGGCAGTGCCTGGAAGGCAGTTGGAAGGGAAATGTCAAAACTGAGGATTTCAGGGCAGTTCAGCACAGGAAACAAAATTCTCCCTGAAACCGAGTGCCAGGGTTTCATTTGAAAACACAGAAACAAAGCAGCCTTTCAAAGAGGGTTTGAAAGGAGTTTCCACTCCTTAAAAATTAAAAAGCAGCAGCTTTGACTTTCCATCCCACTTTGAGATGAAGCACAGCAGAAAGGCTGCCAAGCTCTGTGTCCYTCCATGGGGCCCTTGCTGAGCAGGGCTCCTCCAAGGAGCTGCAGGGGAATTAGGCAGTCCAGGACACACAAATGAGGAATGTCAGCAAAAGGCTTTTCCTTAAATTTAGAATGCTCTGTCCTGGCCAAGACAGAGGTTAGCAGGAGGAGAGCTAAAGATAAGCATTTCTCGGAAATAATACGCATCTCTGGACCTTGGACGTTTTCCCAACACACTGGAGGAAAAAGTCTCCTGAAAAATGTAAATTCATAACAGCTTTTGCAAACAGTACATGCATCCTGTTCAAAACCCTTGTCTAAAGGCAAACCTCAGGCTAAGCCCTGCTGATAGCAGGGATGTGGGAGTCCCCAGTAGCATTTAGTGCTGCTGTTCTGGAGGGCTGACACCAGCTGGATTCTCTTCCATGTACCTCCACATCATAAGGGGCACTCGTGGCTCTCAGTGCTCTGCATCACCTCTGCTACAGCCCTTGCACTCTGGTCACCAAGGTCCCTATTTGTGACATAGGGGAAGGTGAGTTTGTAATTCACCAATTCACTCACATCAGAATTTGGAAAGCAGTTTTCATTTGGAACAGCTCTGAAATGCACCCATTGGTGCTTTTCTGTAGAAGCCCCTGCTGAAATCTTCTGACCGGAAGAAGAGATTAAGCAGAAGAGCATGATGGTGACTGGCTTGATACTGATACACATTTCCTACACTTGGAAGCCAGAGCAGAGCTGCTGCTGGCTGTCAGCCTGGCTGGGACTGTGAGCCAGGGTGGGTCAGGATGCTGAGCTGCTGAGCATCTCTCTGCTTTCTGTGTGGTGACCATTGGGCTTGTAGGGGTCTCATCCCACTGCAACAGGCCTTGAGACTTTTCCTGTCAGAGCCCAAACGCACCTGTTGGTTTCCCTGGTCTTGCCCAGGCCACTGCTTGCTGCAGGATTTTCCCAAAGGCTGTTCAGGATGGATATGAAGGAGCCCTTCAAAGCAGATGTAGCCAAGTGAACTCAGAGAAAAGGAAATCCATGCAGCTCTATACTTTGCATCCCCAGAGTGCTGTGAGGGCCAGGAGGATATTCTAGGGGCAGTCTGGGTGTAATTCAATGGTGTTTGAAGCAGGAGACAGCAGGTTGCAAGTTACTTGTACTTAGAGTGTCCCCATCCCTGCAGTGATGTTCTGCAGGATTGAAGAGTGCAGAGAGCACAGGCTGATCACAAAGAACCAGCCTTCAAAAAAAAGCCCACCTGAAGGTTGAGACAGTTCATCTCATTCCTTCCTAAGGGACCTTAGCTCATTTTCCAAAATGATATCTTTACCTTTCATGTCCATGTTTTTCCGATCCTCTCCTTCTGCCAAGACGTGGGATTTGTATGAGTAAATCAGGGTGTCCAAGTGCCCCATTTGCATGTGCAAACACAACCAGTGGCACACAGAGCTTGCTTCTCCTCATGCAAAATTGCAGCAGCATCTCTTGGAAATGCAGCCTGACTGAGACAAAGTGTCTGAAAGCCCCAAAGATGGCTGAAGATGAGCAACAGGTGCACCACTAATTGGTCTCACTTCTCCACAGGTAATTGGGAGCTCTCTCCTCTTCATTCACGACAAGCAGGAACAAGCCAAAGTCTGGATGATTGACTTTGGGAAAACCACCCCACTGCCAGAGGGACAAGTTCTCCAGCACAACGTGCCCTGGGTGGAAGGGAACAGAGAGGATGGCTACCTCTGGGGGCTGGACAACCTCATTCAGATCCTGACAGAGTTGTCCCAGAGCGAAGACTTGCGTTAAAGCCGCGCATCTGRCTCTGCCACTACCCCCAGCCTGCCCCCGACTGACTCTTCTGAACTGCACTACAAGACACTTTCCAGCCCTCGCCCTCCCTATTTGAAAGCTATACTCTCCCTATTTAATGTGTTTTTGTTGTGGTTTTTTTTTTTTTAGGTTGTCTTGGTTGTTTCCCCCCCATCCCACCCCTCCTTGTAAATAGAGAGCTAACCTGCCAGAACAAAAGCTGAACTTGAAACCTTGGCTTTGCAGAGTCAGTGGGAGCAGGTGGCCCGGGGCAAGGGCATGCTTCGCCTGCCGTGCTTTTGTCTCTTGCTCAGCCTGATTTAAGAGGGCTGGCGGAGGAAGGAGCCTCTTCCTGCACCAGGATCATCCTGAAAACACTCAGTGACTGTGCCCAGGACCCTCTGGCAGTTGGAGAGTGTGAGCGTGGTGTGGAGATGGTGAAGGACACTGCAGTGGGAGCCCTTTGGTTGTCTCTGCCAGCGCCTTTCAGCCCAGGGAGCTGGCTGTGCCAAGTCCTTCAGAGCTGCTAGAAGGGCACATTTGGGGTTGAATTTGTGCTCAAGAYATCTTGTAGAGGTTGCTGTTATTTTTGAGTGGCACTGGAGGGCCTGGGCTTCCCTCCTGCTGCAGAGCATGTAGTCAGGCACAGGTATGTGCCATGGCCAGGTGCTTCCCACCCACATTCCCCATGCTGGGTGCCCTGGTGAGCAAAACTTTGGGCTCCTCTCTAGACCCTCAGCTCCCACGCTAGGAGCTGCTTCCAGCCTACCTTAGCTGGGGTCTCCAGTCCTCCCTAGCTGGGAAAAATAGCTCATAAAGGACTACTATGAGACCTAAAGTAGCCATCCAGGTCGATCAGTCTTTTTTGTCAGCAGCTGAGCACATGTGTAGCACCACCAATGCTCACACCTAGCCCAGGGCAACCCTCCTGCCTGGAGCATTGTCCATAATTTCCATCTGCATCAGGTGAAGGCTYACAGCAGCAAGGCAGCACCCAGCTTAGACACCTTTGGCAAAGCAAAGCTGGGGTCAGACATCCCTGTGCCTCCCCCTTTTTCCACAGAGCTGCCTGCTGGGGCCGTGTGAGGGCCCTGGGCTCCTGCTCCTGTGAAAACACCCAGTTCCCTGTTTAGGGTGGAGGCTATTTTTTAACTTCCTGGAACATTTGAAGCGAGCAGTGGCAGGGCTGCTGCGCCAAAGGTCATCCCTGGAGAGGCTGGTGGGGAGGCGAGGCTGCAGCAGCCCCCGCCTCGAGGAACCTGCAGCACAGGGGGTGGTGCAGGAGCTTGGCAGCCATGGATCCCTCACCTGCTCCATCCATCCATCCCCAAACCCACTGTCCTGTCTCATTCCCCAGGAGCAGGGCTCCAGAGCCCCTCTGCCATGGTTTGATGGGTCCAGCACCCTTGATGGGGGAGACCTCCCTTGCAGCAATAAGGAGGAGTTGGCCACCAAGCCATCTGCAGCCAAGCCTCTTTCCCAAGGACTGAAGTTTCCTAAGGTTTTTCTCAGTTCACAGCTCACCAGACAGGTGTCTTGTGCTTATCAGATGCCATTGTAAATGGTTGCACTGTTTTAGCTCCTTGCCAGGCTTTCTAGACTAGCCCATGTGGAAGTGCCTTATAGACTTTGCCTCTGTTCCATTAGTGTCATGGAAAAGGTTGGGGTTTTTTTTTAAGTTATATTTATTTTCATCCCATTTTAATTGCACAAAACACTAAAATTTAATGCATGGAATATTTTTTTTTAACTGTGTTTTTTTTAGTTTTTAAGCCATGCCTTTTCCAGCTTTGGAGAAAGGGTGTGAACAGATATGCTGTGTAGCTATGTACCACTTACTGCTGTACTTTAGCTTCGAGCTGCTCTTATATATGTACGTTATTTTTTAAGCCTGTTTATAAACCAGATCCCTCGCTTTGTGGCTTCAGAAGAAGCAGATTGTTGCTCTCAGATGTCTTATGCTTTCCTGGAGGCTGGAATGGTTGCTGTGAGGGATTTTCCCTGCTCCCACCACACCTCTTGGTCATTGGGTAATGCAGAAAAAAAATTGCAAACCGGTCTGGAACACCAACGCACAGTGCCTGTAAAAAAGTCCTGTAACATTGCAAATAAAGGCATATGGGAAGCATTCCCCTGGTGTGCAGTCAATGTCTGCCCTGTGCAGCTTGTGGCAGCCTTGGAGCAGCCTTTCATGTCCATGGCTGGGGGGGAATCAGGCTCCAGCAGTGCTGCATAAAAGCAAGAGTAGGGAAGGACCCTGTGCTGGGAACAGATCCTGACAAACAGGAACTGGCTCTGCAGGGAGCAGGGCAGGGAGAGAGCAGAACTGGGGCTGTGGGAGGCCCAGGCTCAGTGAGAGCTGCTTCCCAGAGAGGCCTGAATTCCTCCATCCCCCTTCTGCAGGGAAGGCCACTGAAGGCAGCTTCAATTTTTTTTGAATGTGTTTGGCTCCCACTGAGCGGTTTCGGAGTGCCACCCTGTGATTCCTGCTCTGGAGAATACCAAAGCACCCAGGAGAATCAGAGCTGCTTGGCACAGACAGATGCTCCTCCGGCTCCTCTCCCTCTCAGCTGCACTGTGGGCAGGGCCAGAGGGTTTGGACTACAAAAGCCCCAGATTGTTTCTGCAGGGAAGGAGGAATCAGGCTGTAGAGCCTGAAGGCAGCTCCATTCCCTCCTGGCTGGTTGTGCAAGCACAGGACAGCAGGAGCTGTTCTGGCACAGATGAAACTAAAGCCAGACTTAGTGCCCAGACCCTCAGGAGCAGCCCAGCCTGGGGACCARACCTGTCTCACCACGGGTCCTCTAAAAGAAGCTGCAGGAGAAACCCTGCAGTGTGGAATGTGGAGACGAGAAACCTCTTGGTCTGAGGCAGGGCTGGCAGGACCCTGGATGTGAGGCTGCTGCCTGTGCACCAGCGGTCTCTCCTGGGCTGTGGGAAAGCAAACACGTTTTCTGTCTGGCTGCTGAGCTCACTCCAGCAGAACTGACAGCCTCTGATTTACTTATATGTCCAGTTTTTGGGGTCTCTCTGGTCTGTGACTCCTCTTCCTAGCTTCAGAGGAAAACAAAAACCTCCAAAACTTACCCAGCTGCACCCTGAAATGCAAAAACAGAGTGAAGAGCCGTGTTCTGTGAAAACCTCTCTTGAGAGTTGAGGAAACACCATGACATGGTTGTGGAGAGTGTGCAGAAAAATTCACAATGCCAGAGGCTTATGTCTAGAAAGGAGACACAGGAGTCCTGTAACTTTATTTGAGCAAAGGGAATGGCCATGGGGCATTTCCCCTGGGGTCTATCAAACTATTGGAGGATGCAGCCTCTTTTTTATCATAATTTCCTGGTCACAACACCCTCTTCCTTTCCCAACTGGCTTACAGACTTCCCTACTACATGTCCCCCTCTAATATGCACATCCCTCCTTTTTTGTATCTATAACAAAGCAATATTCATCATTCTGTTCAGTCTTTGTTCTTCTCTAAGTTCAGGAATTTAACACGGCCTTGGCTGAGCAGCAGTCTGTGTCAATTGGTAACATTTTCTAGTTTCTCCCATTCCTTCCCTCTCTGTAAGTCCCTGGCCCTATCTACGAGCAGATTTACTTGGTCTGTAAAGACACATTCATCCTATGCCTTTCAAGAGGAGAAGGGAATAAGTCAGGAGAAGAAACCCCTTGTGGCTGAGTGCTGCTGACCCTGGGGTATATCAGAGGGTTGGGATGGGGCATGGCACATGGCACAGCAAGAGCCTGGCTTGGCCTCTCTGCCTGGCTTTTCTGCACCCCCAAAGCAAAGCCCACAGCTCCCTGCCACCTTATGCATCAATGACCTAATTGATTCATAAAATCAGTGTAGAGAAGAGGGGCCAGGACTTATATTAGTGCAACAAAGAAAGCTTTACACCTTGCTGAGGTCTGTAGCCTTACAGGACAGAGCCTCCCAGCACCTCCAGCAGTGCCAGGGGATTTAAGGTCATCTGCTCAGGCTGCAGGTAGGGAGGGGCAGCTGCTTTCCTTCAGCTTTGTCTGATGGGGCACTACTTGACAGAATGAACCTCCCATAAACCAGGGGGTGCTGGGGCATTCCAGCCTGTGAAAATGCAGGACTGGGGTGTGGTGGTAGACAGGGATCAAACAGTGTGCTCAGCCTTGTTCCCAACACAAGCTGCTGAGGTTTTGGGGGTGTCAGGAGGGATTTTACCCTGCCATGGATGATGCAGAGCAGCCCCAAGGCTCCCRTGTCCCCCTGCCTGTAGGAAGACACAGTATGGGTAATGTAGAATATCATCTTATTCCCCAACGAGTTGCAGCCGGACCCTATTACTAAAGATTAGGAGCAGGCCTGATCTTAACAGGCCACACCTGTAATCAATAAGAACGAGTGGCATAAAAGAGTGGATTGGTGGGATCTGGTGTCAGATGGCTGCTGCAAGGACCAGGAACAGCCAGTGCTTAGAGGAGCTGCCTACGAGAAACACTGAGGAGGTATGAAACTCTGAGGACATGGAATCCTTGCACCACAATGATAAAAGATCTCTTGATATATAGTAATATATAAGACAACAAATGGATACTGTGTCCTCCTACACCTGCCCAGTGTGGCTGGGGGGAAGCAGGAGTGAGGAGTGGAAAATCTCCTGCCTGTGTGCTGCTGCAGGGGATGCATGGGCGGGGCAGCATGGGGACACCACAGCAGCGGTGACAGCGTGGCCAGGCAGCACCTGAGTGTGGAGGCTGCTGATCAGCCTGGGGATGATTTTCCCCTCAGCCGCTTTGCCGTGAGGGTGTGCCTGGCACCTCCACACTCCTGCTGCCTTGGAGATGTTTTGCGGGCCATGCTGCCGCGGCACCCTCCAGCCTTCAGTGGGGTTCGGTCTCAGCCGCACAAGGGCTGTGCCCCGCTTTCTGCCGTCCCTTAAAAACCAGAGCCGACATCGCCGTCCCTGCGGGGTGGACGCGGGCTCCCGGTGCCGGTCCCGGCGCTTCCCCCGCAGGCCGGCAGGCGGCGCTGTGCCCCCGGCGGCGGGCAGGCCGCGCCTCACGGCGGGCAGGGCCCCGCGCCTCACGGGGTGTTCCCCGTGGGATGCGCCCCAAGCGCCGCTGCTTTGAGGCTTTTTCTCCGCCCCACCCGGCTCTTTTGGGGTTTGGGTTTCTCACTACGAGCTGGGAGGTGGTTAAAATTAATAACCCCTGCCCTTTCTAGCAGCGGCTCCATGCTAGAGCCAGCCTGGGCAGGGGGTGAAGGGTTTATGTTGCCCGCAGCTCCTTTGGGGGTGGTTCTAGGGGTGAGAGTGTGGAAAAACGCCAATCACTTGTTTTTAAAGTTTTAAAAGTTTAATCATAATAAAATTGTTATAAAAATAGTAATATAATTAGTAATAATAATTTGGACAATTTGGATTAGGACAATATGAGACAATGAAAAGAAAGAGTTATGGATGGCCTGGGTACCTCTTTCTGAGCAACATAAGCCCAAAAAAGGACCCACGTTAACAGGATTAACCCTTAAAAGCAACAGCCTGTTGCAATATTCATACACCTCATACATGATGCATAAATTCCATTCAAGCAAAGGATTCGGTCTGGTCAGTGTCAGCTTCTTCCTCTGAATCCTAATGGGAAGAAGTTTGTTTCTTCTGATAAGAGAGAATTATTCTTCTGCTAATTCTTTTCCTCTGAAAGATTTAGGTGTCCTGTGGCTGCTATCTCAGTGTGAGTCCTCCCTTTAAAAAGAATACCTTACATAGCATAGTTTCTATTTTAATACTATGCTATAACCCTAAAACTATACTTAACACACTACTTAAGAAAATTAACACAGCATAACTTTCTAACACAATACATATAGTATTCATTTTAATATTTGTGAAAAGCCAATCATAAAATCCACATTTTTCACAGGCTCCATCCCAGAGTCAGCCTGAGCAGGGCTGAAGGGGATGAAGGGTTCCTGCTGCCCACATCTCCTGTCTGGGTGGTTCCAGGGGTGAGAGGCTGGGGGAACACGTCTCTCCTCCCTGTGCCAGTGCAGGGTTGGAGCCCCCCGGCAGCCCCAGCCCCTGGGGACAGCTCTCCCACTCTCATGTGAGTCTGCATTTTGTTCACTTCCCTGCCCTTAAAAGAAATACAGATTTGTTCTTTGTTGTTGTGAAGTTTAAAAAGGAAAAATTTAGAAAGCCCTGGGAAATGGGAGAAGTGGGCAGGGCCCTGCTATAGCATCAGCTGGTTTGGTTTGTCTTTTGCCACACGGTTTGAGGTGCATGGAAGTGGTCACGCTGTGCTCCTGCAGTCCTGGGGTCCCGGGGATGACCTGCCATGCCCAGGGCCACACTTGGCCCCCAGGGTGGGGCTGTGGACACAGCTCTGCCATGTCCTGCAACACCAGTGCCTGAGCCACCACGAGTGATGCTTCCAGCAAGGAAGGCTTTATATGGGGATTTGTCACAGACATATTTTATGAAAAATCCTTATGTTAGGATCTTTTCCCCGTGAGAAGCTGAGAGGCCTCAGAAGTGAAATGTAAACAATGGTTATCTGCTGCTGTGGAATGCAACAGGTGCATCTTTGATTGGTCTCATGTGGTTGTTTTTAATTAATGGCCAATCACAGTCCAGCTGTCTCAGACTTGCTGGTCAGTCACAAGATTTTATTATCATTCCTTTCTATTCCTTTCAAGCCTTCTGATGAAATCCTTTCTTCTATTCTTTTAGTGTMGTTTTAACATAATATATATCATAAAATAATAAATCAGCCTTCTGAAACATGGAGTCAAGATTCTCATCTCTTCCCTCATCCTGGGACCCCTGCGAACACCTCCACATTTGGTGCCCCATGTGAGGAACATTGCCACAGGGATTTACTGCTCTGGGGGCTGTTGTTGCTTTTGGACAGTCAGGTGTTCTTTGTCCAGCTGTCTCAGCAGTTCCTGCTGCCCTCCATGATGGAACTGTGCTTCCACCCTGGAACAGCCAGAGAGCACGGGAGAGCTGCTGCTGGTGCCTCTTAAAAGAGAAAGCCCGTGGAGGAGGCTGCTGAGTGAATCCAATCTGGGACAGCTCTGGAGGAAAAGGAGAAATTTTGGGACCCCAGCAACTCATCCCACTTCTGGCACGGCTGCACTGCCTGCTTGGGGCTGGTTTGTTGGGACTTAGTGCTTCCTACCGTTCATTTGGTGTGTATTAACAATGTCAGACTTGCAAGACCTGGGGCCAGCTGCCCCTGTCCACATTGCCTGGTGCCAGGGTGTCCAAACACACTTTCCCTAGAGTAGAAACCTAAGATTTGAAACCACCAGGACAAAAAGAAATAGAGGCACAAAATTATTTACTCAAACACCTGACCAGAACCAGGAAACAAAATCAAATACTTTAATTTCTAGTGACTGACCTCTGTGTCAGAAGGGGCTTTTGCTCCAAGATGGTTTACATGCTGCTTTCCATGGCAGGAACCCCAGGACTTCTGCAGAGACACACACACAGAGATCTGCTTCTCTTATAGCAGTGGGGTTGGCTCAGAGAAGGGAATGTGAGAAGAAAAAGCAGCAGGAGTCTGTAGTAGCAAGATGAGATGCTACAGATATATCTCCCCCTTTGCAAAAAGATCTGTGGCTAAAAAAAAACCATTTCCCACTGGCAGCGTGCTATCTTTTTCTGGTGCTAAATTCATGTTTCATCTTTTTTTATGCCTCCAGAACAGGGAGGGGAGATGGCAGGACCCGTGGGTGGGCTCTGAGGGGTGCAACGTGCTCCCTCCCACCATTCACCAGCCCCAGGCAGGCGCTGCAAACGTGCCCTGATGCAACTGCCACGTTCTGCACGTGCCCAGCTGCTTTTCCCATGGGAAATGGCTCTGCAAGGAAGGCTCACAGGCCCTCTGGGTTGCAGGGTGTGAAAAGTGCATATTGTATGGCTCTATGCAGATGTTTACTCTGTGGATTTTGTTGTATTGATTAGTAGTGCTGCGTTAACRTTTTAATAATATGATAAATGTAGTCTTGTAGTTAAAAGGTAACGTTTGTAGTTAAAATAGGAACTATGTAAGTGGGATATTTTTTTAAGAAAGGAATGAAGTACTTGCACCAGATAGCAGCCACAGGACACCTAAATCTTTCAGAGAAAAAGAATTTATTGTTCTCTTATCAGAAGAAACTAACTTCTTCCTGCCTGGCTAAGGATCGAAGGCACCTTAGGATTAGGAGAAAAAAGTTGAGGATGACCAGACAGCATCCTTTGTTTGAATGGAATTTATGCRTCRTGTATGGGGGGCATGAATATGCAACAGTTGTTGCTTTTAAGGGTTAATCCTCTGTTAACGGGGGTCCTTTTTCGGGCTTATGTTGCCCAGAAAGAGGTACCCAGACCGTCCATAATTTTTTGTTTTTATTGTCTTGTATTGTCCTAATCCAAATTGTCCAAATTATTATTGCTCTAATTATATTACTATTTTTATAACCATTTTATTACTATTAAACTTTAAAAATTTTTAAAACCAACTGATTGGTGTTTTTCACACAGGGGGATCATTCAGGATCAGAGGATGTTTCTTGAGCACTTGTGAGCCAGCATGGTGCAGCCCGCAGTGCTGCTGCCTAGGGAGCATCCCCAGGGCAGGTTAGTGCCATCCTGTCCTTTGAACCCATTGTATCCTTTGGCACGGGTGGGACAGGCAGTGACTGTGGCTGTTTTTGGTGGGACAGGCAGTGACAGTGCCCCACCAGTGTAACAGCTGCCAACAGCCCCAACTCTCCTAGGTGGTCTCATGCAAAGCCCACCTGCTTACACTGATTGCTCTGGATCCTGCCGGAGGTCACAGCTGCTCYCCATCACCCTGGGAGTGGTGTTGGTGCTGTGGCTGCAGCCCTGGGGGGCTCCCAGCAAGAGCTGCTGCAGGACTGGATGTATCCCAGAGGTGTAGGGCAGCTGGAAGGAGGTGAGCTGGTCTGGGGAGGCTGCGAGTGGAGAGGGAGGGAATGGTCCCTGTTGTGTGGTGGTTACTGTAAGGGACTGTCCTTGGAGCCACCACTGTGTGCTGCACAGAGCAAGGGCTGGGCTGTGCTCTGAGGGCACCTGGGCTGGTTCTGCTCTTTTGTTGGGGGGTGAGCTGTGTGCTGCCTGTGGGCTTTCCTTGGGAAGAGGGGGGTGGCCAGAAATGTGGCATGGAGGTTTTCCCCGTGTCTCATCTGTTTCCACCAAGCTCCAGTTTTTGGCTTTGCTTTCATGTGATTTGTTGCTGATCTTCCTCCTCCCCTTCTGAAATGGTTCCATTAGCAGGGTGTTAAAGGAATCTCTCTGAGGTAATTATCCCAGCTCTCTCCAGTGTGTTTGCCACGTGCTGGTGGGTCTGCATGGGTGTGTTAATAGCATCACACTACTCTATGTCAGTGTTCATCCCAAAGTGCTTCCCCTGCTGAGGGCTGGATAGAAACACACAGCAAGGGGAAGGAGCTTCTGCCTCACCTCCCAGAGCCCTCAGAGCCAGGGGGTGTGAGAAGATCCTTCTTGCTGGTCTTGCACCAACTCTGAGTTTGGCCCCCTGGTCCGGTTGGGATGTCCCATGTGTTTCCCTGCCCACAGTGGCTTTGGGGAGGGGTCAGAGCAGTGGTGTTTTGTGGCTTTGTACATCACAGGAGGAGCATGGAGTGTGGATGGATGGCTGAAGTGTGTGGATGTTCTAAGAAGCTGCCTCTCATGGGAAGGCTCTGCCACCTGCTCAGCTCTGCTCAGGTGTCTGTGGCCAAGCCCCTGACAGCATGTGGGCTGTTCTCTCACAGGGAGCAGGAATAATGCACCTGGAGTCATATTAAAATGTTCAATTGTGAACAAAACCCTGTCAGGAAGGATTGCTGGTGGGCATGTGCACAGGGCAACACAGGGTGGCTTTTCCCCCTCCCTTGTCTCTGTCCCAGAGGTTCAGGTGAGGCTCCTCACCAGCCTTCTAGTCCTCTGGAAGGTTCTGGTTGTGAATTCCTTAAGGAAGCCCTGGCCCCTGCCTCCTCTCCTCAGGGGATGTGGGTGTGGGCTGGTGTCTGCTGGATGCTCTCCATCACCTCACTGGTGGGAGGAGAATGAGAACCCATTTGGAATCAGGGGTGATGGGGTTCCTCCAGGTGACACAAAGAGACTCTGCATTTCATTCCAGCTGTCCAGCAATAGAATATATTTAACTTTAAAAAAAAATATCCACAGTATCAAAACACAAGAAGTCACAATCCAATACTCAGTGATATAAACAGGCACACAAATGGTCCTCTGCAACCCCTCAGTTTGGCCTCCAGTACCAAAAGGAAAGGTGGGCTCACCAGCAAGGTGCAAACAGCACAGGTGGGCAGGCCCCTGCTCCCTCCTTCCTAAGGTGGAAAATCTGAGCTACCCATGCATGGCCAAAACCACAGAGCACACAGACCTGAGGCAGCAATCCCCCTGCCAGCCTTGGGAGCAGTGCCTGTGCCTGGGTGTGGTGGGTGAAGGAGAGGTGTGGGCCAGGGTGGGATCACCTGCTGGATGTCTGGGGGAGCACTGCCATCACCTCCAGCAGTGCTGGCACAGGTGAGCCCCTCTTTTGATCCCAAGCCAAAATGTGCCAGTCCCTTCCACCTGCCTGTTGAAAGCATTCTCAGAGCTGGAAGATGGATTGAGCTGCTCTGGCCTTTGCCATTCTTACAGCCTGAACAAAACCGTCACTTCCCACTGCACCATTCCAGCACTGGGGACAGGGTCTTGTTGCTTCCCTCTGGCCACTTGGGTGGGTGCAAGAGAAGTAGGACTTGACTTTTAGCCTGGCTTTAGGTATTTATACAGACAGGAGGAGGAAGGATGGGTTGTGGTTAGCATGAGCTCTGGTGGGATTCACTGTAATTAACCCTGTTTCAGATGGTGCCACTTTGACCTGGGGTTTTACACCATGCTGCTCCCACAGGGGCATGGGAATGCTGAGTGCCAGTTTGGAAAATAAATTGCAGCACTGCTTCAAAGTGCATTGTGTGTGTGAGCATGAAGCAAAGCCAGCTGGAAAATACGGGGCTGTGTTGCCACACCATGGTTGGCAAGCATGTGGGAGAAGACATTGCTTTTACCTGGGGAGGAATGTCAGATCTGGCCAGGGTCTCCTTGTACCTGGGGTTTGGATGTCAAGGAACTCTTGGTGCTGTCTYGCAGTGGATGCATTTTGGGCTGGGTAGCAATAAAATGCATCCTGGCTGGAGTGTGTGTATGTGTGCGAAGTGCAGGGTCAGCCCAGAAGAAGCAGGAGGCAAAGCATAGAACAGCCCTCTGGAGAATACTGGGACTGTGAGCTTCAGCTTCCTGCCCACAGAGCTCAGCACAACACTCACAGCAAGAGTTAAGGGCAATTTCCAGCACCACTGGAAGGTCTTTAATAAAAYGTGTGCCAGTCAATGCACACAGGGAGGGACATGCAGCTTTGTGGCTTGGGCAGCACAGGGTGTGGCACAGATGCAGTCCCCTCTCACATCTAACTCTCCTGACCCCATGGCTGCGTGTGCCAGAGCTGCTCCCAGCACAAAGCCCCACTGACCTTCCCAGCTGTGAGCAACCCCAAACCCCTGCAGCAAGGATGGCCAACAGGGCAAAAGGCTGGGAGGGTGGGGGTCACCTCCCAAAGCACCTTTTCCATGGTAAATGTGGATTTGGCAACACCAGTGAGCTTGGGAAAACGGTACTGTGCCTTGCAGTGCAATGGCTGGGCTGACCCAGGATGAAGCTGTTTTCTCACCGGGTTGGTTCCTCCCTGGGATTGCTTTCCAATGAGTAGTAAATCAGTTGTTCAGCCCAGCTGGGTTCAAGTACCAAGAAGCTATTTCATTAAAGCCCTTTTTTTGTTTTGGTTGTTGTTTGTTTTTGTGGTTTTTTTGAGAAACCTGTTTTTTCACAATCAGAAAGGAGCAGCAGAAAAATTCCGTGTTGCTGGCAGATGGGGGTGGAGCAACTGCATTTATTCTTCATTACCCACGATCACTCTTTAGCTGTAAAACTCGCATGTCAAACATCTACATTTACAAAGCAGCTGATGGTGCTGGGATAGCTGGGGGCCATGCACTGGGACCAGAGGAGGGGCTCAGGCTGTGCCCTCTGGCTGTGCTGGTTTGCAGCTGGTCACAGCTCCCACAGGAGGTGGATGGAGGTGTTGTCCCCTCTGCAGTGCTTCGGAAGGAGGTGTGAAAACGCTGGGCTGTTAATTTTACCCTAAAGAGAAAAAAAGAGTAATTGTTGATAGGGCGAAGCTCCAGATTTTCACTCGTGGCTGTGTCTTCACACAGAGCGTGCCTCTTCTTGTCAGTGCCTGGATTGTGGGCACCAGACAGGCCCCTCCAGATGCTGCCAGCTGCCCACAGAACTCTGACCTCTTGTGAGAGGAGGAAAACCAAGTCATAGTGGAGGATGTGGTCGTAAAGATGGGAAGAGCAGAAGCCCCTGGTGAGCACAGCCCTGCCCTGGGCTCAGTCTCTGAGCTCCCACTGCTTGCCATGGGGACACCTGAAGCCAAGGTGAGGGGCTCACCTGTGGCATTCACATTCTCTGAACGTGATTCCTTCACCCAGGGTTTTTCTCCTGGGAGGCTGAAAGGCAGTGAGAGGCTTCAGAGAAAAGAAAAACAATTCTTATCTCATTTGCTTCTCCTGTGCTGTGCTCACATGTGGAGTGTGTTTGGAGATTGTTTACCCACAGGTGATTGTTTCATTGGATTCTGGTGTGAGTGGTTTTGACTCTTTGGCTAACTGGGGTCAAGCTGTGTTGGGACTCTGGAAAGAGTCACAAGTTTTCATTATTTTTAGCATTGAGTAAGTATCTTTTCTGTATTCTTTAGTATAGTATAGTATTCTTTAATATAATATAGTATCATAAAGTGATGAATTTGCCTTCTAAGAGCATGGAGTCAGATTAATCATTCCTGCCTTTGTCAGGGCATTCCCTGCAAGTACAATACTCACCATTGCCTGAGAGCAGGCTGCTGCTCACACCTGGGCTGGGGGGAGCTTGGCAGTGCCAGTTTTATTCAGGGCTATTGGAAAAAGCAGAGGGATTTGTCATTTTTATTACTACCACAGGACAGCCTTGGGGAAAATGTAATTTGATGCTTGCTGCCTGGTAGCAAGGCCAATCTATAAAGTGGCTCCTGTCCTAAAGCTGAGAGTGGGAAACTGTCTGCTTCTAATTAAAATCAATTAAGCAAATCACCACAATAGGTAAAAATAAGGCTTTTTGTCCTGGGTGACATTTGGCAGATTTCAGAGCCTCTGAAGTGGTGCATTGAGTGTTTTCTTGGCTTCAACAATTCAGTAAGAAAGATAAGAAGAAATTTTACAGAGCAAAACCTGAAAATAAATTATAAATCCCACACCTCATCTGTGCATTGCTCAGACTCCTTCATGCACTAAATGCAGGTAGCACCCAGACCTAACCAAAGTGATGCTCTCAGGGACCTGCAGCCATCCCAGGGAGGGCAGCATTTCCATTCAATCCTTTCCCAGCCAATCCAATTCTCCCATCCTCACTAGAGCAGAGACAGACAGCACCAAGTGTGGCCCAGAAGATTAGCAAAACCCTGGTGATGCTGATGAGGAGCTTATTCTGTCCCTTTTTGTTCCCAGGGGACCTTTTGTACAGGTGCTGGGTCTTTGGGATGGGGCATCTGCTGCTGGTCTGACATCTGATGCCACAGGAGATGTGACTTTTGGCACTTTAGGCCCAGTGAAAATGTCAGCTTGTTTATTCCTCCCCAGCCTGGGGCTTCTTGTGCTGCCTGTCCACTACACATTTAAATCCACCTTCTAAAAGTGAACCCGACTTCACAGGCATCAGAAGAAATTGTTCTTAAGCCACACTTGCTGCTCCTATTCCAAAGGCTTTGCCTGGTTCCTTTTATCCATGGCCTGTTATCCATGTCTGCAGGGGCTCCTGCACCCCCATCCTGACACCACAGCACAACTAACTTGATGCTTAGGCAGTGTTTGGTGTTTGCACTTGACCCAGCCATTCTGGTTTGGCAAAGGTGAGGGGTAACCATTGCTCTTTGGCATCGCACATGCTGCAGCTGAGCAGGCAAGTGATTTGGGGGGCTTCAGGGCCAGTTATAGACCTCAAAAAAAGAGTTCTCACTGATGACAGCAGCAGCTTGTGAAGGTGTTTTCCAGATGTGCTACAGATTCCCCATTTGCTGCTGGTTAGGATCCTATTTACTCCTTTTTTTCCCAGGTGGGAAATGGAGGAGCAGAGATGGTCTGTCTCACAGGAGATCCCAAAGCTCAGTTCTGTAACACCTGTGCAGCCCAGCAAGCCACAGCACAGCTGCAGATGCACAGCACAGGCCACTCCCTGAACCAGTCCCTTTGGTAGAAATGGACAGACACTTGAAATTGTTGAATGTTGTGAGCAGAAATCCTTTTGGCCATCGCTGTGGCAGTGCTACTCTTGAGGAGCTCATTCCCTGGCTTTAGTGCAGGTCCCAAATGGCTCTTGGCTTTTCACCACTGACCTGCTTGGTTGGTTTTCTCCAGCTGAGAAATGAAACCACAAACTCACAACCACACCCCCTTTGGCCACGGGCCTTCCAACCACAACAGCTTCCAAGCACCTGTCTAGTACCAGGTGGAGATCCTGGAGTTTTGCATACTTACCTGGACAAGCAGAGCTGGGATGCTGCTTCAGCCAGGAGCACTCGTCGTGCTCCAAGGGGATCCATTTCCAAAGCATGGAGACACTGCCAGCAAGTCCCTTCCAGGGGCAGGAAAGCTTCTTTGGCTCCCCCAGTATTGTTTTATACAAGAGGTTTTTGGCAGTACTTGCTGCCCTASAGGCGAGGTGCTGCAGGACACCAGTCCTGTGCTGGGAAAAGTGTCCCCTGGGCTGCTGGGAGCTCTGGTCCTTGCATGGTGGCAGCGGGTGGAAGCAGGGGATGGCCCCGGTCACGTCAGCGGTACAATAGGATTTACAGCAAGCACGTTTCTCAAGACATCTGCAGGGACAGAGCTTCAGTGAACATCTTACATATACAGGCAGCAGAGGGGGCTGGGTTGGACCCTCCACTGCTCCAAAGCAGTCACGGATGGACTCTCAGGGCAGGAAGGAAGGTACCACTGGTTTGCTTTTACATCCTGTATGTGTATTTATGAACAGCTCCTTGGCACTTGATGTTCACAACCAGCAAGCACAAAAAGGAGGCAAAACATCTTCAGCGACCTCCCCCTGGGAGCAGAGGGAAGGCAGGATCTCTCCCTCCCTTGCTTCAGCTGCCCGCCCAGGTGCCACCTTTGCCAAGGGCGTGTCCTTGTCCTGGCACCCTCGTCCTCCTGGTGGGCCGGGACCAGTCCAAGCCAAGCCGTGCTCGCCTCATCTCGGCTGCTTGGGGGCATCAGTGCAAGTCTGCGCCGGCTGCTCTGCATCTCCGCTCCGCTGGACGGGCACGGGCAGACACAGGGAGACAAAACAAAGGGACAAGAAGAGAGACAAAGGGTAATGAAAAGGTCCGTGGCCCACGGCTGCCAAAGGAAATCTCTTGCCGCGTTTCTCTGACCACACTTGTCCCAGCCACTAGAGCTGCTGTGGGATCCCCTGCTCCTTGTAGCCTGTGAGGAGGGAGGGGAAGGGAACATGATTAGAGTTTTTAGGAAAGGCATTTTGTGCTGTTCTTGTGAGCCAGTGAAGGCTTCCTAAAGATAAGGAAAGCCCTGTATCTCTCTCAAGGAAGACACCAAGGCTACCCCCATGACAACATGATGAAGGAGAGAAAGTTAAAAGATATGGACTTTAGCTGGCCCACAGAATGACATGGTTCCTTGATCACCTATTGAGAACTTTGTTTCTTATGACCAGTGGGCAGTGAATGTTAAGTAAATGTAAATATCTTGAAAAACTATAAAAGCAACATGTTGCTATAATGAATCTCTCTTTTACACCTTTCTGATGGAGTCTTGGTGCTTTGCGCCATGTCGCGCTCAATAACGACAAGAGTTAATTCCAAACGAGGACCCTGGGTGAGCCTGGTTTACCAGGAATGGCAAAAACCCCGTGGGAGAACAGGGGGATGCCACATTGTCCCTCGTGGCCAGGCTGCCCAGGGCAGCCCCCTGCCCTGCTTTAGCCAAGAGCTGCCTGGTGCTGCTCCTTCCTGGGCACAGCCATGGCGGTGCTGGCAGCCAGCCCTGCTGCTCTGGCACCCRCCTGCCACCAGCCTGGCACAGGCACCTCTGCTTGAAGGCATTGTAAGAGCACAGCAGGTACCAGTGGTCACCAATTCTAGCCCAATAACTTGAAGTTTTTATGGAGTGAGTGTGTGTTTTCCTGTGGTGCAGGGGAAATGGATGCCCTTGTATCCTGCTCCAGAGACATGGCTGTTCCCAAGCACTGCCCTGGTAGGTCATGCATCCCACACTCATCTCTACTTGGATCTACTTGAGTTTGAGCCTCCTCCTCCCAGAGCACTGGTGGGTAGGAGGAGGTTGGTTTCCTCTGTAAGAGCCTGAATGAGAGATGTGGGACTCCAGGGGCTCTCCAAAATGCAGTTTATTCCATCCAAGAGTTACAGCAGTCCAGGGAGGTGGGTGACAGAGCTGTGCCTACAGCTGTCAGCTCCAGCTGCAGGCAGGCCTGGAGACCCTGAGTTTAGGTTACATTGCATTATAGACTTTCCTTTGCTGAGCATCTTAATACAGTAGAACCAATCTATACCTTAACTTTTATCTATAGCCTATCATAACTACTAGAATTACCATATTCATGTTACTGTTCTCCAGTCACTCAAAGTTAGTACATTACAGTTTAAGCCAGAAGTTGTTTTTCAGTTCTCTTGCAGTGGAAAATTCTGAGACCTTTTTCCTACTTGCAACATTTGCTGCCTTGTTTGCCTATGCTATGTTTCTGCTTGGTAAAAACATCTTCTTGTTTGAGGTGGGTTTATCCTTTGCTCTAAGCCATAAAAACCCCTTCTAACTGGCACAGCCTTTGCCTCCTTGGTTATCCAGTAAGACTGGCTCAGCAATTCTTTTCTTCTGTATCAAAACTTGCTTTGATTTCTATTCCTTCATCAGATTCTACATTCAAAAATCTTTCTGCCAAGCATACCTATCTGTGAGACTTTCTTGTCAAATTTTCATCCTTCCCAACATTCCTCTATCCATCTTTGTGTTCCTCTGCTGGCTTTTGCTGACAGCACTTCCCAGTAGCAACCAATTTGTGCTGCAGTTTGCACAGGTGAGCAAACATCTCTTGGAGGAGAAGGGGAATGCCTTGACTCACAGGCTGAAGTGTCAAACACAGATCTTGGGATGCCTCTTATGATATTCTCACTGCCTGGTTCTGCAGTTGCTTTGCTCCAGCCCAGCAGAATTACAGGTGCTTTTCTTAGGGCACAGCAGCCATCCAGTGGGCCTGGAGGAAACTTATCTTTTCAGCAGCAAAACCAAGGAAACTGCCAGGATCCCTGTTCCTTCACGCCCTTTCCTCTTCCTGTGGCCATGAGGTTTGATGCACTTCCCAACCAAGACAGCAGAGCCCTTGTGTTACAGCCACAGGGATGTTCTAAGAGCTCAAGCAGCCTGTCCTGCTGCTTGTCATAGCTCCTTGGGCTCCTGGGGCCCCAGATTATTTCCTGTCCTGCACACACATGTGCAGGCTGCAAATCCCACAGGGGACAGCTTCATCTCCTGGCAGGGCTAGGGCAGGGAAGGGCAGTAGCAGAGCCCCTGCAGCTCCTGTGCTAGTAGAGGATGGTGAGAAAAATACTGGATTTTTTTAATGCTTTCCTAAACAGTTGCAATGACTGCACCAGAAGCTTCCCCACTTTCCTTTCAAGAGAAGCTTGTTATTCTGACTTTATCAATGCAAAAAATCTCCTGATTAAAGAGGCAAACTGCCCTTACTTGCAGTACCTGCCACAGTGAGTATCTTTCAACTAAAAAACTTTTTTAAATCTGGAGGGTTTTCTTTCCTTAGCTTAAGTAACAAAGTGGCCTGTCATTTTTATATTTTGAATTTCAAAGTAGTCTGAAATTTTATATCTCAGAAGAATGCTTAACTTTTCAAATACTTTTCCATTTATGCTTTGTAATATTCTAACTCTTATGTTAGGCTTTTGCAAATCCCTTACAAAAACTGAACATAAAATACCAGCAGGTGCCAGAACCCCTATCTTTAAAGGACTTTTTGCTGAACTAAGAATTGACTCCAGGGATTAACTTTGCTGTACTTTGGAAAAAACCCACACATTCGCCCAGGTTTGGCAGCCTGGACCTCCTGCTGCTAAACAAGCACAAGGGACAGAATAATGACACTTAACTGAATTTCTGCCTATTGTGTGCAGCTGAACAGAAAGACTCTCATCTCTTTCAAACAGCTTTTTCTAGGGGGCAAAATGATGATTTCACATGCATTCATGTTTTAAGTGTGAGTCAGCTCTGAAGGCAAGGTGAGCTGGCTGGAAATTTGTAATTTGGGCTTGTCTATGCCATTGGTTTAATTTGTTCAGAGAGCAGAGTTAAAAAAACCAAACAACCAACCCTATGGACCAGAAAGGTGGGGCCTGCCTTAAATCTTTAGCTAAAGGAAGAGTAACTTACTTGTACAGCCATGCCTTTTACTGAGATATAAGGAAATTAAGATTGAGAAATCCTTTCAGTCTGGCTGTCACTGTTGAAACTGGGTGGAAGGAAGTGACAGTGGCCAAGCCTGTCTCTTTACATGACCATAAGCCAAAAAAATGACCTGTCCTATGCTAAACTTGTTTATTACAATACTTCAGCCTTAACTTATCAAATAGTTTATATGTGAAAATAGTTATTGCATTTCTTGCATAGGACTAGCTATTCTCTATGAAGCAGCTTTACATTAATGTGCCTCCACTAAAACTGAGGTGCAGTTCTGTAGAACAAACAGCTCTAGGTTCAGGATTAAGTGGGCCTGTACACAAAGTCACTGATTTAATCAAGTTTACTTGAAATTGCACTTTTCCTGTAAAGCACTGCATGTAAGACTGAGGCAAAGGGAACCCAGTCTGTGCACAGGCTGTCCCTCTGGGACTGGGTTCATGCAGAGGATGCTCTCCGTACTGAAACTGGTTCCTGCTCTGCTCCAAGGGCACTCTTGGGGCATCCCCAGGGGCAGTTCAATGCTGTGTGAGGATTCCCAGCATCCCTGGGGCTGTGCAGCCACAGGACAGACACAGACACAGTGGACACGCACATGTAAAGGCACGTGGCTGCACTTGGGCTGGGAGTGGGCAGTGCTGGCCAAAGTGAATTCCAGGTGTCCTGCCCCGACCGACGCTCACTGCTCTCCATGGGAAACTGCCTCAGAGCGTGAGGAGGAGGAGGAAGAACAACAGAAACAAACTTACCTTGTGAGACTTTGATGGTGAACAAAAGGAGGCAAAGGAACATGAAAGAAAGAGAGAGGGAGAAATGTAACTGTAGACGATATATCTGAAACACATGGAGAACCAGAAGAGAATGAACAAACTGAGGCTGCAGAGTAAACAGAGAACAGCTGCTCTACCCTCAGACATTCACACCAGGGCTAAACGTTTCTTTAAATCCTTGTACTTGAAGTTGATCATTTCATTTGGGACTCTTCTTTAAAGAAGACAGGGGAATCCTCATCTGCTTTTCCAGCCCCAAGCTGGACAGGCTGGATGGGCTAACACCTCTGAGCAATGCTCCCAGAAACTCTCTCCTCTGTGCCATTGGCATTTTGTGGGTTTGACTGAAGGGCAGCCACTGAAGGAAGGCATCAAACAAGACATCACAGTGTAGCAAAGGGCTCATGGCATACCATTCACAGTCCCAGAGGTGGGAAAACTACACCTGAAGAGTTTTTGGCAGCTTCCCTGCTCAGTTTGCTTGTGCCCACAGGTAACTCACAACCACACCATGCCTCAGCCTGTCTTGGTGCTGCAAACACTGGGGCTATTAACATTCCTACAATGTTTTAAGAACTTCCCCCACCTCTGCATTTGGTAAAAAACTGCAAAAAAGGGTATTTTAACTACTCCCCTCAGGCCTAGTTTGGGGGACAGCTCTTTTTAGATTTTTTTTTTTGAAGTGTAGTATGTCCAAGCAGGCAATATGTCCTTGGATTTTCTTCATCTCATGAAGGGCTACTGGTTGGTTTGGGCCTCCTGCTCCTCTTTCCTTGCCAGGAGTGCAGTGTTACCTGCCCCAGCAGGGGCCCTGCAGAGCAGAGAGGCTCAGTGATGCTTTCCCTTGGAGCCTGAGCATACAGCGACTGTGCAATCATCTGCTGCTGCTTCTCACAGGGTCTGAACAGAGTAATTAGCAAAGGAGTGATGAGGGGGGCATGATTACAGGTGAGTTCTCACTGCTGGCTGCAAACAGCCCTGAGAGTCAGCCGAAGTGTCCATCCAGTGAACCTGAAGTGATGGTGCAGCCAAGCGCATCGTTCATTCAGAGCCGAGAGCTGAGGGAGAGCTTCCTTCAGAAACCAGGGCTTCCTTCAGAAGCCAGCCTTGACTTCTTGGCTGCATCCAGCAGAGGCAAAACAATGCCTGGACAAACAGTCCCTGACTTGTGTCCCCTGTGCCACGTCAGTGTGACATTACTATGTTATTTCTCTGGCATTTCTGTCAAGAAGTGACACACAACCTTTTCTACCCGGCTCTGAGCAGGCAGGGACTTCCTGGAAAGTTCATTCTGCACAGTGGGCTGATGAAGGTGTGGGCTGGGGACAAGGTGTGCCTGGAGCCAAGGGAGCTGTGCCTGGAAAGCCTTAGGAGGCTTGTTTTGCAGTTGGCTTGGTTGGCCAGCTCATTAGCTGTGGTTTGCCTCAGCTCTGTGCATCGTCCCTGCAGAGCTGGCGAGGGGCTCCAGGAGAGCACACTGCAGCAGGGCTGCCCAGCCCTTTTTTGGCAGAAGAATTAAATGCTCCCTAGTTCTACCTTTGCCTTCAGAGAGCAGGTACAGCAGAGGACAGTTTCCCAAAGCCGTCTGGCTGCTTAAAGAAGATATCTCTGGTGTCCAGCGGGGCCAGCTGGCAGTTCGTTTAAATTAGCAGAGAAAGTGCCCTGTGCTGTGGTGCTGCCAAAAGTAATTAAGTGTGACAGCAAAACTGCATTCAATTTATCTTCCTTCTGGGATATTATCCTGATAAAGGGCATCTTAGAGGAGATGAGGGTTGGACAGGACCCCCAGGTCAGTCAGTCTCTTGCTGTGTCCCACCCTGTCCCTGATAGACATGGGTCTGTCTACCCATTCTTGAAATCTTCCAGGGACAGAGAGAGCAGACTCTGCCATGCCACTTCTGCAGCATTTTGACCTTACTGGAGGAAAAACGTGCTCTAATTTCCACACAGGACCTTCTTGGTGTTATTCAAGTCTGTCTTGGACTGAACTGCTGCCCTCTCACATTTACTAGCCCACTGAACACCTTCATCATCAGCATGCATACTGTCTTACTGGACTCTTCAGGTTTTCCACTTGAAGTACAGCCTCCAAAGCTGGCCACAAGCCTCACCACAGCTTTATGCATGCAGAGAAAGGTGATGGGATCAGAGAAAGCCCTACAAGCCCTGCTCCCCCCTGCCTGTGTGGTGTTCATTCCCTCTACAGCAATGTGCTGCTTGTGACTCACTGCAGCCACCACGTCCTTCCCTGAAAAACAAGTTGTTCCCTAGTGTGTATTTATGCAGTTGATTAGTCCTTCTGTAGAGTCCTGGGCTTGTCCCCACTGAGTAGCACTTTCTGTTTCCAGACCATTTCTTTGGTTGACCTGGATCTGGGCACTGCCCTCTCTGTGCCTGCAAGGTGTGGCTGGGGAGCCTCTTCTCCAGCCTATCCTCAAGCCACAAATGGAAATACTGAGCAGAGCTGCATTCAGGAGGGACCTTTCAACACACCTCTCTTTATCTCTTCCCAGGTCAGGAAAATCCATTTACAGGAAAGTCCTCAAATGCATTTTCATGCCAGCCACGTCCCCCTGGCTCGCTGGTAGGAACGCTGTGTGAGACAGGGTCAGCAGCTGAAGGTTAGGAGGGATGGCTGACTGCTGCCACCTCACACAAAATTAATTCCTCTGCCATCCAAGGGAATCCAGCCAGTCTGACACAGCTCGCTCTGGACAGACCCACGGTGACTTTGTGGGGGTGATTTTTATTTTCTAAATGCATGCGAGTCACTTACTTGATTACTTCCAGGAACTGAAGCATACCTGATTGGACTGTAATTCTTCTCCTTTTTCCCTCATTAAGGACAGTATGTCATTATCCTCAGAGCAGACTCCCCCTTTCCATGCCTGGGAAATAGCACTAGAAGATGAAAAGCTGGAAGAGTCTCCTGTTCAAAAGGCAGGTGGATGTGGAACTCGGGGAACATGGCTTGGTGGTGGACACGATGGTGATGGCTTAAGACTTGGACTCAATGATTTTGGAGGTTTTTTCCAACCTCAGTGATTTTATGATTCTGTGGTTCTAACTCCCTCCCAAGTCTCTACCAGCTAACAGAGAGGCAGGCCCAGGGACAGGGAGCCAGATGAAATGGCTCCATCCCTTAGGGAAAGCCTGAGCAGGGTTCCTGGCCCTCAGCTGCTTCCCACTCTCCTCCTTGCTGCTAATCCTCACCAGCTTACACAGGACCTGCTGTGTCCTGCCTCTAGCCCACCCAAATATCCTGGCACCCTCACAGGGATACATGGAATCAACCATTTCAAGGCAAGGGGACTAGAGGTGGGCAGTGGTTTCACACTTTTTTAACTATTTCCCATCTGCACCCAGAATCAAGTTGCAGTGGTGTATGGTTTCTGCTCGGTGCATTCAATGGTTTGCATGCAAACAAAACCCAACCAAAGCAAACTGGCAGTGTTCTTAAATGCAATGTCTTATTCCTTGCATTAGAAACATGGTTTCCTTCGTAAGTTATTATTTTTTCTTTCAAATATGATAACAAGAACCAACCACTTTGGGTCTGACTGGGCTGTTTGGTACAGGTAAGAGCAACCAGTCACTTCATTCTTTGTTTCAATTAAGGTTTTTATTTTCTTCTTCATCAACCCAGAGCTGCTGCATTTAGCCACTACTTTCTCTGCACGGCAAGTAAACTTAAAAGCAGCTATTTAATGAGATGGCAAGAAACAGCCAAGGGCTGCTGCTGGTAAAACATAAGACATGTTGACTCCTCTTGCCATTCTCTACTGCCACCAGAGGGATGAAATACTGCTGCTGTGCTTGGGCACCTCTTGACTTGAGCATTCCCACCGCATGCTTCTCATCCATCCTGTGCCTCCCAAACTGGTGGAATCCAGCCAGGTGTGGGAAGGAGTGTTTTGGAGATACTTCCAAGCTGTTTGGTTTTCCCCAACAGTGAAACTGGAGAAGACCCTCCCAGTAAGACCCTCCTAAGCACCAGCCCCTCTAACTGGAGAGCAGGGCTTTGGAGCAAAGCAAGGCACAGATCCAGTGGTAGTTCTTTGTCAGGACAGATGTTTTCCTGGCTCTCCCCACACCTGCAGAGTGGAGTCCTGCCAGACAGCAACCCACACACAGGGGCTGCCCTGCAGAGGAAGAGCACAAGAGTTGATGGTTGTGAACTTATGGCACTACACACAAATCTGGCAGATTCTTGAAGACACATCACACAGGTACACCAATTCACAATTTAGCCTCAGAAATGACCTGCTCTGCATGTACATCTGGAAGGAAACGTGGCAGGTGGTTTGCAGGGTAAAGCAAAGAGCAGTACTGCCTTCATCCTGAGGAAAGCTTTTGCTTTGCACGTGTTCAGGTTTTTAATATCCATCATTTGCTCTGCATGGGGACTGCCTTAACTGAAGCTGGCTGAGAAATTAGCAGGTGGTTTGGTGAGAGGCTTTAGCCCCTGGGTTTGGCAACTGAAAATGTGCACTGCTTTCCTGCTTTTTTTTTTTTTTTAATTCCAATTTCATCCATTTTGTCTTTGGGAAGGTTTCTGGCAACTTCCCAAGATCCTCTCTCTCCCTCTGTCATGCAGCCACAGATGTCATCAGCAGAGATGACAAAGTGGAGCCTCTTCAAACCAAAAGGCAAAAGCTGCTGATAAGATGGTCTCTGGGAGAAGGGCTTGCTTTGGGAACTGCCTGTCCTGTCAGCCTGAAACGTCTCAGACCTGTTGGGTTTGATGGGCTTGCCCATCAGCCTCTGGAATGGGAGTGGGGTTTTGCAGATGCCGCCTGCACCCTGAGCTCTGTGCTGCTTCTGGCTTTGGAGGTGAGATGAGGCTGCCACCTCCATCCTCTGCACCAGGATACAGGAGATATGACACAACTTTCACACCAGATGGAAGTTACAGAGCCTGTCTTCTGGATTGGTAATATCTACTAACTGGTGGCTTCAGTTATGAACATTTGAAAAAGGGATTCTTCTTTCCTTAAACTAATGTTTTAGTCAACTCAAAGAGTGTATGGGACGTCATTCTAGGAGCAGCAAAACACTTCTGGCTCAGCCTAAGAACTTGGTCTGAAACATGAAGAAATACTCCAAAACAATGGGTAAATGTATCCTGGGGAGGAAAAGGAGGGTCCAGGGGAGTCCCCAGGGCTTTTCTGGGGACAGCTGGCCCTGGGAGCAGAACTGGCCTAGCAAGAAGGTCTCACTAACCACAGATTTGCAGCCAGAGTCACAAGAGAGAAAGAAATTTCTTGTTCAAATGGATGTGACCAGGGCAGAAGGGGCTCCAGACAGCGGAGTTAACAGCRCTCCCCCTTCCTGCACATTTAATTTCATACAGGGAACTTCCTGACCCATGTGGTGGGATAGGAGACTCTCCTAGATATGTCACAGGGCCCATTCCCACTGCCTCCCAGCAATTTCTCTGCCTTGCAGAGAAAAGTCCAGGGTAACTGTGTTTCTCATGGACTTGCAGAGCCCATCCCATGGCTCTTCCTCCCTACACCGCGGCCCAGCAGCTCGCAGGGCCATTATCTGGGACGCAGCACCATTGCCAAGGAGAGGAGAGGCCAGGAGGGTGAGCTCACTGCACTTACTTGCCAGGATGACCATGTCCATGCCCCAGAATATGCTCATGATCCAGCCCACCATGACGATGGCCGTGAGGATCTGGATGAGGGCGGCGGCGATGTTGAGCCAGAAGACGCAGCACCGGTGCCGGTCGGGGAGGTCGGTGCGGGCCCCGCAGAGCACGGTGAAGGCCGACACGAACGTGCCTGGGGACACAGAGCAGCACAGCAGCCCTGAGAGAGAGCCAGGCAGAGGCAGCACCCCTGACAGAGAGCCAGGCTGCCCCGCCTGCCTTCACACCACCGCCCTCCCCTCAGAGCTCCTCGCTTCCCGCGCTCGGAGGGCAGAGTGGGAAAAGCACTCCTCGGTGTAGCAAAAATCATCATCTCCCCCAACGAAGGGAAATGATTGACGTCTGACTGCAAGGGTTTGTATGAAAAATGGGTATTTTATGGTTGTCTTTTTGCAAGTACTGAAATGAATATGGCCAAAGACGAACCAAACCAGCTGACGCTATAGCAGGCCCCTGCCCACTTCTCCCATTTCCCTGGGGTTTCTAAATTTTTCATTTTACACTTCACAATAAGAAAGAACAAATTTGTATTTTTTTTAAGGGCAGGGAAGTGAACAAAATACAGACTCAAATAGAGTGGGAGTGGAAGAGCTGTCCCCAGGGGCTGGGGCTGCCGGGGGGCTCCAACCCTGCACTGGCACAGGGAGGAGAGACGTGTTCCCAGCCTCTCACCCCTGGAACCACCCAGACAGGAGATGTGGGCAGCAGGAACCCTTCATCCCCTTCAGCCCTGCTCAGGCTGGCTCTGGCACACACACACACACACACAAAAGGAGTGGCACTGCATTTTTGCACAATTTTTGCGCACCCAGGCACAGGCTGCTACCTGAGGGCATGTTTTAACCAAGCAGAAGTAGCTGAACTTCTTAAAGTGCTGGAGCCAGGGGACCTGGTGTGGCAGCCCTTGGCTCTGCTTGAGACCAACTTACAAACCTTGCAACCACACTCCAAACTTCCCAAAATGTTTCAGATGAAGGATCTTGTTGGTGTATGAAAATTAAAGCTGGAGAAAAAACCAAAAACCTACACCTCAGCAGCCTTTCACAAAGATTCTTCCTAAATTTATACTCTTGGACAAGGCAGATTTTTTACTTTTAGCTGCTGTGTTGTGCTCATGGTTGGCTGACACTCACAGCTCAGGGAAGCCTTGTCTGTCCCACAACCAACATGAAGAAATATATACTATGGGTAAGGAGCAGAAGAAGCAGTTCCTGGCTCCTCTAAAATATGAGCTGTTGGCCAGGAGGTTCAGGCACCTTTTCTAATTATGGATTTCAACACCTCTTAGCATTCTGAATTGTCTATGGGTTTTTCTAAAATAAATACAGCATTGCTAAGGTTAGTACCAAGGTGCAATGTTGCTTGTATTGGATAACACAGTTCTGTGAAGTGCCTTCTTTCATCAGTATCTTGAATTAAAATGATGGTTTCTACAAAAACTGCCTTTTTCCCCTCTTAAAGGATGGAAACCTGCAAACAGCCTATGTAAGATGTGAATGAATGAACACATCTTCAGTGCACATGAGTGCCTTGTTGAACTCAGGGAAAGTGGGAGTCCCTTGGTTGGACTGAAAACAGGGACAAAACACTCAGTTGACACCCTTGTAGTAAATCTCATCAGACCAAGAGAGCAGAACCATCTGGTTAGAAGCAAAATACCATTTTGTCCTGCACTGCTGGGGAGGTGGAAGAGAGAATCTTTTCCTTTGCTGCCTCTTCCTTAGTGGGTCACAAGGATAACAGGCAGCTGAGATGCCAAAATGCTGAGGAAGGCTGGTTACAGCCTATTTTTAATCCTGCCACCCTCTGCAAGCTTCAATTCCAGCGTTTTCCTAACACTCCACCAGTTCCTAAAACCCTGCTTCTCTTCCTGTCTCTGGCTGGATCCGATTTCTTATTTCACCCCCTCCCTGTGGCCTCTGCCAGAGGTGGGCATGGAGCAGGCATGGAGGGGAGTGGGGGATGCTGCTGGAGCAGGGAGAACACAGCCCTGCAGCACAGCATCACTGCCAGGGACAAGGGCAGCATGAGAACCACCCCTGGGCTTCCTCCAGCAGGGTTTCATCCCCAAATCCACAGAAACAAAAGGCTCTGCAGAGAGGAAAGGGAAAGTCATTATAATCCCAAAGGATGTTGTGTGAGTCTCCCCATAGCTGTCTTGTGCTCTGTGGCATTGTCTTCCACATCTCTTGTATCCCCTGTGTGGGATTATGTGACATCTCTGCCCTGCCTCACCCACCTTTTTTTTTTTTGGTTTATAGTTTATCAAAGGAGAAGGAAGCCTGGAATATTTCCCTCCTGCTTCCTGCAACTGTTGTCTTCAAAATTACACCACAGCACTCTCTGAGATTAAATATGGATTGAGGCAAGATCAGAGACTGGGTGTTTATGTTTTCCCATCAGGATGCAAAATCTTGCCAAATGGAAATGTCTGCCTCTTTTAAAAATGAAAATCTTCCCCTCTTGCCTAACCTTTAGCTCTTCCAAGATGTGTTACAAAGAAAGGTCAAAAATGAGCAATAATTCTTAAACTCCAGCTTCAAATCCTTCCAGTGAAGCTTTTAAGATATTTAGAGCAAGGTGCTGAATTAGCCAATTAATCCCTAAATACCACAGTGACTAAGCCAAAGTCTAGTCCCATTCAGAAAGGAATAAAGCTAACAAAGCATTTAAGTGTCCTCCTCTGGACTGGGAATAGCTACAGAAACTGGGATTAAAATCTCCTGAACCTTGACTTCTGATTCCTCTTCAGGCCACTCTCCTACTCACAGGAGCCAATTCATTTTTCCAGTGTCTGTGCATTTTCTTTATTACTTATGATGAGCCAATCTTTGGGAGCTTGCTGGCATTTTTGAACACAAGACTTTGGCTGTGCCAGCAGGCAGAGGATGGAAGCATTTTCCCTTTACTCCACATATGGTTGAGAATATGAAGCAGGAGTAAGAGTCTTAAAAGCTTTTGCCAAAGTAGATGTTTTCCTCTTAGTGGTTACACACTGCCAGATATGGAATTATTTGCATCTGGAAAGGGAGAGGTGGAGAGGAGGAGGAGGAAGGCAAGCAAGCTCTATCTGCCTCAGAGCTGGGGCACTGAATCTTTTCCCTCCCTGACCATTCAAACACTTGAATCCCTATAGCCTGGAAATCCTAAACCTGGAATGCCAGCTGCTGGGGTGATGTTGGCCAAATAAATCAGCAGTTCAAAAAGGTCTCAGGTTTGTGAGTGCAGCCAGCGATCACAAACCAGTGACTCCACAAGCAAATATAAACTGAACACCCATGCAGTTATGCCAGCATAACATAAGTAAATTATAGCAAGCATTTCTTCCATCTTCCCAATGGAAAACACCCAAACTRCAGTGAGGTCTGGGATTATTCTAAATCATGAATTAATACAGCCTCTTTGGGGACACAGGGGAGGTGATGGAGATGTCCTGGCCTGTTTTTAATGAGTCTGTTTGTTCAGTCCCATGCAATCACCGGGCTGAACTGTTCACCTGAAGGCAGCAAGGACCAGGGGCAGAGGGCTGGGTGGGAGCTGGGGATTGCTCTTCTGGAGCAGCTGGGAGGCAGAGAGTGAAGGCACCATGTGCAGCGAGGCTGTGAGGGGCTGTGACACCAATCCTGCTCTTCAAACTCATCTCACTTGGGGCAGTGTCAGCCAGCTGGGGCACCCACATGGTGCTGGGATAGAAAAAGAGCCCCTGGGAGCCTCTGCTTGCTTTGGCTGTCAGCACAATTGGGGTATTTTTAGATTACACCATCCTGCTGCTTGTTTCCAGCAGTTTAACCCATTGAACACGAAGGGGATGCGTTATCTGCAGAACAACACAATTCAATGAAGGGGCAAAGGAGGGGGTTTTGCCCTTTCTCTCCTCTCTGGTCCATTGTCATGCAGGATGAAGTCCCTCTCTGATGTCTGCTGGTATCTTGGCAGCCACAGCCTTCCCAAGAGCATCACCTGCTGGTTCCTGGCCTCACAGCCTACAGAAAAATAGTGTGAGAGGGATAGTTTGGGCTTTTCTCTTTTAGAGCAAAACCTCACACTCTGGAAAGGGATCCCCTGGTTTCCTGTTGTTTGAGTCACTCATGCAGGGTGAAGAAAGGCATGAGGTCAAGACCATGGCCTGTCCTGAGCAGTCTCCTCTATGTTATCCCTGAGTGCAGAAGGGAATGTATTATAGAATACCTTAAGCTGCAGGAGAGAAGTTTTTCCTCTCCTATTTTTACAAGAAAGCCCATCCTGGGCACTCCTGCAAGGGCTTTAGTCAGACACAGATCTTGGCTCTTTCACGTGGAGCACCAGCTGTGATGGCACCTTCTCAGGAACATCAGAAGTGGGAGCCTGGTTGGAGCCAGAGGAAGATGGGACACTGATGACCACAGTGGAAGTGCAAGTAACTTGAGCATGCAGACAGCTTGGTGGGCTTCCCACTGACTGCCAGGTACTGAGACAGAAGAAAACATCTCTGATGCAAGGAAATCACATCTGATGAGCTGGTACAGGTGGAGGCACAGCAGAAACCCAAATTACTGCAATCAGGGGCTGCAGGTGGAGATGATGATGGTGATGATCCCTACCCTACAAAAGCCTGGAGTGGGTGGGGAGTATTTCTTCCTCAAAATCATTGAAGACATTCCCCTGTAGTGCTGGGAGTAAATAAGGCAGTGTTATGGTGCCTCCTTTCCAGCTCCCAGAGAGGAAAACCAGGGCCACGTCACGACTCAGGAGCAAAGCACGCAGCTGGAGGTAAGTACAGGCAAAGATGGGAACAAAACTGGAGGTGTCTGTGGGAGCAGGGCTGTTGGATCATCACAGGGAGATGTAATTAATGAGTGTGTGCTTTGTGGGGATGAGCTGTGCCTGTATTGTGTCAGGGGAGCGCTCTGTGTGGGGACACGTCTGCTGCGCGCTTTTCAGTTTTCTTAAGTAAAATGATTATTAGCTGTCATTAAACAGTGCTGGCAGGTTTGTGAGGCAGATGTTGTGGATGTGCTGAAAATTCATGAGGTGTGCAGGCTCTTGCTGGTGTGAGTCAGAAGAAGCTGTGCAGGAATGGTTATAAGGACTGCACTCCTTGCCTTGGTAAAACAGTGAATATGGTATCTATTGGTTAAAGCATCCTTGGCCCCCAGTGTCATCATGGACTTGTTTTTATACTCTAGTTAGAGCTGTAAAGAGTCATTTTGGGAGTGGAGGCTTATTGTAAATGCAGCAACCCCAATGAGGGGAGAGAATGATGCATCTGACTGTGTTCTCAGAAGGCTAATTTATTACTTTATTATACTATATTATATTAAAGAATACTATACTGTACTAAAGAATACAGAAAAGATCCTTACTGAATGCTAAAGAGGTAATAATAATGAAAACTCATGACTCTTTCCAGAGTCCCAACACAGCTCGGCACCAGTTGGCCAAAGAGTGAAAACAACTCACACCAGAATCCAATGAAACAGTCACCTGTGGGTAAACAATCTCCAAACACATTCCAAAAGAGCAAAACACAGGAGAAGAAAATGAGATAAGAATTGTTTCCCTTTTTCTCTGAGGCTTCTCAGCTTCCCAGGAGAAAAATCCTGGGCAAAGGGATTTTTCAGAGAATGTGAATGCCACACCTCGTCCCTCAGACTTAACCACCTGAATCCCACAGATTGAGATCTGCCAGGAGGGGACATGGTGACACCTTGGTGCAAATGCCAGGTCCCCTGGACAGCTGTGTGGGCAGGGACAGCAGGAGCCCAAGGGTAGGAGAGGGAGAGGAGAACGGGAAGGAGGAGAGAGTGGAGGCAGCAAACGTGACAGAACCTAGATGTTGCCATGGAGAGCAGCTCATGAATTTTTCTTCCATGGCCTGCTATTAAAAATGTTTTGTTTAGTTTCTGCCAGCACATTGTTTTTGTTTTCCCCTTCCATATCCGAAGGACATCCAGAGGGAATTTTTGGCTGCCTCCATTCCCTTTGGCCTCACTGTGGACAAAAATACACAGTGACAAGGGAGAGCTGGTAATCCTTGTCTCCACAGGGTTTGTTCCAAGTCCTGAGCCTGCAGAAGGCAGGCTGTGTATGGGATGAGCTCTCTGCTTTCCCTACACATGTAGAAAATGACCAGCACATCCCAAAGCACCGTGTTCCCATGGCTGATCCCAGCTTTCCCAGCACCTGGCTGTAGCTCCAGCACTGAGCTCTGCATCTGTTTGTGATCAGGAGCTTTGTGTCATGTGGTCAGAGCACACTTGACAGTGTTTGTGACAGAAGGCAGCCCACGTGCAAGTAAGACAGCAGTGCCTTTGCATCAAAAATGAGATTTTTCTTGTATTTAATGCTCTAGGAAAAGTTAACTCTTCCAAAATGCAGGGTTTTTTTAACTAAAACTTCAAAACTTGACTGCAACAAGCTTTCACAGACTTCCAAGGCTAAAAATACACAGCAAAATCTTAAATTACATAGGGGGGGCTGCATGAAGGTGAAGTGACTTACTAAAGCTTTAATTATGCATGGACCCATCCATATTATTTTTACTCTGCAGCACTGCAATGTTTTGAACACTTAAAAGCAGCCACCCATAAATAGTGAGATTGAAGTACAGCTTGTTCCACTGCCAGACATTCCACAATCCTTGGGTGAAGTTTTCCAGTCCAGTCCTATGGTTTAATTCTGTTGACTTGATGCATAAAATTAAGGGTGTGCTTTTGAAGTATTTGAGACTGGAGAATTTCTGCTGAACAGCAAATGCAAGGCCCCAAATAATCCATGGTGGTGGAGCAAACCTCAGAATCCTGCCAGGACTTTCTGAATTATCTTTGCAAGTTGCACCTGCTTGATTCCCAGATTTTTAAAATTTTTTTCTTTTCTCCTTCTGGATAAATGATGTGGTCCCAGAACCACCAATGGCATTTTGCATCATGCTTTACAACAGTGTGAGCCACTGTAGAGAACATGTGGTGTCCCAGAAGTGGGGGGAAGTGTTGCTACATGGACAGGAAATAGACATAGGGAATGGGAAAGCTGTAAAGAGTAATACCTACCACCTACAGCCATGGAATAGGAATTGCTGGAGATAAGCTCATCAAAGTCCCTCAGAAGTGGATGACAGCCCATCTGCATGTCAGACAGGGAATGAAGAGCCAGGGAGGCTGAAGGAGCTGCCGCTGGTTTTACGTTGTGAAAACAGCTGAGGCACTGCAGCCTCGCTCCTGCTCAGTGCTTGCTTTTTTTCTTTACTAATGGAATGGAGGGAAGATTTTTAATTAATTTACATCCTTATTAAGTATGCCAGCATTCAGAGAAATAATGCAACTGGCTTCCAATTATAACAAACATAAAGGAGAATAAAAGACTCGACTGCTGTTTACAGCACAGGGAGGTTTGCTGAGAGCTCGTCTGACCCAAGTGGAATCATTCCTGCTGCTCTATAACTTTATCAGCAATTCAAAAGCTCTTTTTTTTTTTAATGGAATCAGCTCTGCTGCTGGTTTCTCTCTGTCTGCTGCCACACAGAACTTTCTGTATTTATATTGTCTACTGTTAAACCAGGCACTTATCCCACCTTGTGTCCCCTTCTGCTGGGAGCAGTGGTGTGGATGCTCTGCCATGGCTCTCCCAGTCCCAGGCTGCTCTGCACCCACCCACTGCAGGAACCTGGGACTTAGATGAGAGAGGACCCAAGGAGCCAGAAATAACCATCCACTAAACCATCTCTTACTTTTAAGACTCTGCTCCCATTCACAGAAATCTATTTTCTGTTTCCTTGGTGCACATCCAGAAACAAACCTTAAGCCATTCTGTTTTGTGCTGTTGATACAGAAATAATTTGAATCTGGCTTTTCACCCAAATTTGACCAACCTGGAATCTTCAACAGCAAAATGTCTGGGGAGAGCCCCTTCTCATTTCAGAGGCCATGAAACCTCCTGTAAGAGAAGCTTTCTGATCCCTCCAGTTTCTAAAGGATGCTGGAAGTAAAAGCTGTGTTGTCACCGTCACATTTTCTGAAAAATCCCTTCGCCAGGATTTCTTCTCCTGGGAAGCTGAGAAGCCTCAGAGAAGAATGAAAACAATAATTATCTGATTGCTTCTCCTGTGCTTTGCTGCTTTGGAATGTGGTTGGAGATTGCTTATCCAACATGTGAATTGTTTTGACTTAATGACCAATCACAGCCAGCTGTGTTGGGACTCTGGAAGCAGTCAGGAGTTTTCATGATCGTTCTTTGTAACCTTCTGTCTGTGTCCTTTCTCTATTCTTTAGTATAGTTTAGTATTCTTTAGTATAGCATTCTTTAATATAATACAATACCATAAAATAATAAATTAGCCTTCTAAGAACATGGAGTCAGATTCTCAACTCCTCCTTCGTCCTGGGGACCCAGCAAATACCACACTGTGTAACAGCAGAAGGATAATGAGGAAAAGCCTCTAGATTCTTATGAGCTTTAACACAGGCTCTTGCCAATTATACAGTGATGAACTGAAGTTTATTCTTAATTGTCTGTGCCACAGAAAGCTCTTTCTTGTCAGGCACAGAGCAGGAGGAGGGCAGGCAGGATCCTCCAGCTCCCACATGAGTTTAAGGCTGCTGGGTGAAGCCACACCAAAGGCTCACTCCTCTCCCTGCCCTCCTCAGGTTCATCAAGTGCCATCAGCAGCCATCTCAGGAGCTCTCATGGAGCAGAAGGACAGCAGCAGGCCAGGGGCAGTGCAGGCTCTCTGCCCCAGCCCTGCTGGCTGATCCAGCCCTGCAGCCACAGCTCCAGGTGAGTTCTGCAGCTGCTCTGCCTTCTCTGTCTCTCTCATCAATGCCTCGAGATGAATTTAGCCCTTTGAAGCTCCCTAGGAGGACCTGCTCTGCTCATGGATGGATTAACTGCTTGCAAGATTCACTGAGCAGTGACTCTGAGCTTGCTGTGATACCCTGGAGCCCTTAACTGTGARGACAAATCATGTTAATTAGGGACTAGCAAGACACAGGACAGAATTAATCTTATTAGAAAGTTAGATGGGGATGCAGAGCAATTAGGGGTTATTCTACTGAACAAGGCAGCTGAAATGGCAGTGTAATAAATTGCATCAGCCTCCAAAATCACCTCAAAGTACAAGCTATCGTTTAAGGACTAGAGGAATGTAAAACAAAACTGACATGAATGTTCAGAGATTTGCAGTGATAAGTGTGCAGGAGATAACAAAAACATCCCTTGATCTTTTTTTCTTAATCCAGAAGACTCAGTGCACACATTTTATGAGCCAAAGTGTCTCAAGCAGGGACAAACAGGACATAAGAGAATTGCACTCTGTAGCTAAGTGGTGTGGTGCTGTACCCAGGAGTCTRGAATATGATTTGTGAGACCAGGACTCCATCCTGGATTTACAGCTGCTTGCTAAGTAATTCTGATGCTGTAACTTGATTCTTATAATGCCAAAGTAACATTATTAAGGTGTTAATTTAGAGAGTCTGTCAGGAAATTTACTGTCTAGCCTGATGGGGCTATATCCTTGCTGTTCTGTTCAGTGCTGCCATTAGTCAAAGAGTGACCAAGTCTTGCTTTTAAAGGACACTTTTCATAAAACCACTACTCTTAGATGAAAGGTAAAGCACTTTACCTACTGAAGCCATTGCTGTTTTGCTGATGTACATAACATCCAATATATTTAGGAGATGGTGCTTTGCACTCTAAGTTTGGCTTTGGTACCTTCAGGTGATTTAGACACTTTACAAACAAAAATCTCATTTCATGGTCGTTTACTTGGCTGAGAGTATCAAGATGTTTTATCCTATTCAGCAAAACCATTAGGGAGCATTTTCAACAATACCTGCAGCTTTTCCATCCCTTTCAACTGGAATTTCCCACATTACCATCCCTGGCCAGCATGATGGCAATGATCACCCCTGACTGAACATGATGGGATCTGCAGAAGAGCAATGTGGGGTGAGGAGGACAAAGATCCACTCAGAGCAGAGCTGCAGAAACTCACAGCCTCCTTGGTGAGGGTGCTGTAATTCTCCAGTGGACAAGCTCTGGAGTCTTCTCCAGCCATTTTGGCTCCCCTTGGAAAGGCTCCATGCAGGCCAACAAAAGCAAATTTCTTCTGGCAGCATGGAAATGAGCTGTGGTACCTTGTGCCTGACATCAGCCCAGCCCAGGCTCCAGAAATAGTGCAAGCTGGAGTGACCCCTGACTCCACAGATTCTGTGGATATGAGCACCAGCCAAGACAAAAGAATGTAGCCCAGATAGAACAGTTTTCTAAAAGGAAGATTTCTGATTAGGATGGATGAAATGTGGATATTATGGAGGCTGGTGCACGTGTCAGCAGCAGCAGGTGTCCTGTGATGCTGTGGAGGAGGACCTGAGCAACCTGCTCTGCTTTAACCCACTTGGAGGAAGGACTAAGTGACTCCCAGAAGCCTCTTCCAGTCCCAGCTATTCCATGGTATTTCAGTAACTTTTTAACTACTCCACACAAAGCTTGGCTGATCTCCCTGGTTTCCTTTCCCCAGAGCTGTGTCCTTCTGCCACCACATGTCTGACAGCCCTTGAACACAGGCCTCTTCTTGATTTCTCAATTTATTTTTGAAAAGCTGCTCTGGTTCTAAAATGTCAAGTGCAATTACTCTCAGAGCAATCAGAAAACTTGCTTGTGAGTTGCTGATCACACCAAAACAGGTGAACCTCAAGCTGTGCAGGCTCCTGTCAAACAGCTCAGGCAGCCTCTGTGGGGAGATGCAAATACTGCTTTCTGCAGAAGTGCTGTCCTTCTTGAGAAGAAACATGTACTTGGATAAAATCATCATTTCTGCAGGGACTAGTCTGAGAGCAAAGCTAAAGGAAATGCCACAGCTGAGCTGAGCAGGTCACAAACATAGATGAGTACTTGTGTTCAAATGCCAGGTTATCCACAAACTCCTAATGCTTCTTGGCCATCTGGATGTGTCCASCAAGGCCTGCAGAGGCACAGCCCTGTAAATGTGCTTGTGAGGTTTTATATGTGGTCTTTTCATCTGAATTCCCTGTTCCTCCCATCACTTGGAGTTCTTGTGTTCCCAGTTTGCAGGAAATAGCACTTGATTTACACCTATTTGTGTCCAAGGACTGACTTTCCCTTTACCAAATACTTTCCAATACCTGCCAACTAGCTGCTGGTCAGCACTAGGTAAAAATGAATGTGTATTTTTTTGTAGATGTCACAAAGAACTCAGCTCCCAACATCACAATAGAGCACAAAATGATTTTGAGTAAAATACAAAAAGTAATACCTCTATGTACAATGACTCAAGGACCTCATTTGCTGGAGGCTAGAGGAGATTTTTATATGGAGTGAGATGTACCAGGAAAAAAGGTTATACAGAGAAACTTGAAATTAACATGGTTACATCCCACCTTTTTTTTTTTTTTTTAATTCTGACCTGGAACAGGTTACATTGAGCTTGGGCACAATGGTAACATGGTTCAACACTCCTAGGCAGGACTGCTGGAAGCACTTCTCTCACTGTCAAAAGACTTCAAAATGTCCTTTCCAGAAGTCACACTCGGGGCAGCAGMCCTACCTCAACACCTGACACTGGCATTGCAGTGGAAGACTTCTCAATCTGAGCAAAGATGTTGTTTCTCTGCTTCTGTACATCCCCCAGTTTGGCTAACTGGCATTCACTAGGGTCAATTTTCCATTGTGTTTTCTGAGCAAGGCTGATTTTTGGGGAGTACCAGTCCTGCCGAGAAAAGGGAATTCACATTTGCCACTTGTGTGCCAGCCAGGGCCAGGCTTCAAGTGGTAAGCAGTGTTTGCACCCCACAGGACCCTCCCTTGGCCAAAGAGCTCTTTCTGCAGTTCCTGACTACCCCCAAAGCTCCTCCTCCCATATTTCCTTGGGAACTGGGTACTGTGGCTCCCTGGAGCAGCTCAAAAAGCTTCATCTTCTCCCCCTCACCAAGGACTGCCTTCTGCACCTTGCATGGCTCCCCCAGTTCAGGCCTCTGAACCAGAGGATTGCATTTCCTTGGAAAGAAGGAGTGGGAATAGAAAGAAAACACTTTCATGAAGGCCAGGCACAGCTGAGGGACCATCCATCTAAGCTTTATTAATTCCTCTGTTGTTCTACTTTTCCTTCTGCCAAAGAATACTTCTGTATTGGACCCAGATTCATCCCTGACACAAATCCACTGACTGCCAGAGTTACACCAGGGATTAATTTGGCTCACCAGGGCCTAACCTGATCTTGGCAGCAATTCTGAAGTGCAAACTGCAGAAAGACAGGACTTTTAAATAATAGTCACAGGCCATGGCAAACAGCATCCACCTGCTGCTCGGTGTGAGGTTGATAAATTCAAACATGGCTAACATGGATAGCATGGATACATCTTTAAGCAGAATTAGAAATTGTAGAAAATGGATTCTTTGTGCATACATGTTCTTTCCTAACTTTTTAGCCAGTCTGTTGAGCTGTGTGAGGAGGAGGCTCTGCTCAGCAGATGGTGTTGCTCTCCTTGCTCCCCAGCTGGCTCCTGGTGATCATGGCAGGTTCTTTGGGCTTGCCTTGTGCCCAGCAGCTGTACAGCTGTGAGATTCATTATCCAGCCCCTGGGACTCTCCAGCTTTAATGGCAGCTGTGGTTTCAGCTCATTATCCCACCTGGACTCACTGTATCAGCATTCACACTACAACATCAATTCAGTTTATGGCACTGCACAGCTGAAGCTAAGGGGGAGGTCTGCACTCTACCCCACTGTAGAAAAAGGTTTCTTACAAGTCTCCTACCTCAGCAGAGTTGTGTCAGTCATGCAGCTTCACTTGTCACTCCAGCTCCCCTAACCAACTTCCTTCCTCCCTTGCTTTATCTTGGAAATGTTGCAACATTTCCTAAATTTCCCTTCTCTCACAAATGAGGTTTCTGTCCTCTCTGCAAAGAGTGTGGATGAGTGCCAGGACCTGTGCTCCACGTTTCTGTTCCTACCTCTGGCCTGCACCAAGGCTCTCTGACATTTTGCCTTCTGTCTCCCTTCTGTCTCCAGCCATGTCCTCAGCATCTCTCTCTCTCTGCTGCCATCCTTCTCTTCCCGTTTCACACATGCACCGACTCAGCCTCTGCAATTCCCTTCCCCATTCTCTGCTCCCTCCATATCCTGCCCTCTTTAAACTTCACCTGCACACAAGCCTTTGTGTGCCATCTCCATTTCTTTGCCAGTGACTCAACTCCTGCATTTCTTTAGGACACTTCTCCCATATCCTGCCCACTCCTTGTGGTCCCTTGTCACCATGATATTTTTGGAAAAATCCTCTTTGCCCAGGATTTTCTCCTGGGAAGCTGAGAAGCCTCAGAGAGGAATGAAAACAATAATTATCTGATTGCTGCTCCTGTGTTTGCTGCTTTGGAATGTGGCTTGGAAATTGTTTACCAACAGGTGAATGTTTGGTTCCCTGTGAATTGTTTTTAATCAATGACCAATCACCATCAGCAGTGTTGGACTCTGAGGAGTCAGTCATGGGTTTTTATTATTCATTCATGTGAAGCCTTCTGTCTGTATCCTTTCTCTTTCTATAGTATAGTTTTAGAATAGCATTCTTTAATATAATACAATATCATAAAATAATAAATCAGCCTTCTGAGAACTTGGAGGCAGATTCTCATCTCTCACATCATCCTGGGGACCCCCACAAACACCACAGTCTCTCTGCTTGGACATCCTCTCCTCTTCATGAAGATGGCAAGGTCAAACTCAATTTCTTTGCACAGTGAATGTTTCTTACTGATGACACCACCAGCCACCTTTCCAACAATCTGACTTGCAAGGAAATAGAAAAGGAAGATAATTATGTATTTAATTCCTCCTTCTCCTTTCCCCATGCAGTCAGGTTGCTCCAACTTCTATTTCGTTTTCCTCTCTCTCATAAAATTCATTTTTTTTCCTTCCTTATATTCACCTACTCTCCAGCCAGAGTTCCCTTTCACATGCCACAACAAATGCTTTTCCCTCTAAGGCTTGGCTTTCAGAGCTGGTGAAAACCTGTCACTGTTTTCATTTACAGACATCCTGCAACACAAATGTGCTACCTTGAATTAGGGATTTGTCCTAGGTCCTGTGTGACACAAGGTAACTTCTGTAATAATTTATTTCTGTAGTTAACCCATGTCCCAATCCATATAAGGAATCTAGAAAAGCTGCATCAGTTAAACCATTGCTGTGTCATTTTTTAAAATTTATATACATGCTTTTCTTGTATATGTAGGTACCTGCAGGTCTGAGCACCAAAAAGAGAGGCAGCAAAACTTTCTCCTGCCCAAAATTCAGTCATAGTGCCCCTTCCCACACCACGCCTCAAAGCTTGGGCTCCTGTGTGCTCTGAAAGCACAGACCCCTGATGTGCTGCTATACTCCTCAATGTTCTCCTCCTACTTAGGGATTCCTTACTCTTCTCTGCTAATCCCTACAGGTGTCTGAAGTGTATTTCTACAGTCATTATAACTTCCCACACTTAAGCATTAAATTACCCCACGTTTCAAGCTAAAATAATTCATTTTTCTTTTAATTTTAGTGATTAAAAGTGTAGCACTTTTTCTTCRCTCACATTTTGCAAAATCAGATTTCTAGTACAGTACTGTACAAGAGCAGCAATCTGACACATCAGAGTTATTCTGCCATCTTTTATTGTGCCTTGTCTGCACTGGAAAAAAAAAAGCATGTATTTTTAGCTGTGCTACACAGAACAAACTGATAGCAGAGGCCTGTTATTGTCATTCAAAGGCACATTTGTTTAACCAGATGCGCTCATGAAAAATCATCTTAAATTTTACAATTGGTATTTTTCAGAGAAAAGTGTCTGTCCCATGAAAAATCCAAAGACACTGATGCACTCAGCCCACATCACAGAGCAGCTGCATCTTACTCCTTTTCTTGGAGATGGATTGGAACAGCAGCAGCAGCACTCTGGGACATCAGTCATGCACAGCAAACCACACCTCTCCATCTCAGACACAGGGGAGGGATTAACACACTGCAACACTCTGAGCAGAAGGGTTTACTGTAGGATCTCACATCCTTAGTGATCCTTACACTGTGCACTGCAAATGGAACCACTGCCCTACAGCAGCTCCTTGCAGGGAAATCTGTGACAAGCTGGTTCACAGGACGGCAGGGGAGAAGGGAAGCTGAAGTTCAAAATGCACAGGTCAGACTCCTGAATGAGAAGTTGCTAAGGGTTATGCAGACCCCATTAGCGCTCACCCAGAAAATGCTCCTCATGTAGAAAAGGAACTTCAGCACACGGCAAAAGCACTGGGTGCTTGTGACTGGGCAAAATTGTGGTCATGGATGAGTCTGGGATGTAGATGGAGCAGACCAACCTGAATGTGTTGTTCATGGAACCACAGGGAGCTCAAGGCTGCAGTGCTCCCCTGGAAACTCCTCCTGTGCTCCCCTGCAAGAAACTAGAACTTTTTAGTTCTTTTTAGAACTAAAGGACTCTTCAGAAATCTTTGCATTCACCTTTGCAATTAACTCTGTATTCTTCTCAACCATGGCATCTGACAGAAAGCACAACCAGCTTGGGGGTGGGAAGAGGACTAGATGGAGGGAAAATTGTGATTCATTCCCCTTGGTACTCTTTGAACTAATATTGATAAAAACATGAAGAAAGATCAAAGAAAAGAACAATACAGAGGTGCAAGTACCACTGGTGGGGTAGGAAAGTCCCTGTGGCATTCACATTCTCTGAAAAAATCCCTTTGCCCAGGGTTTTTCTCCTGGGAAGCTGAAAGGCAGAGAGAGGCCTCAGAGAAAAGGAAAACAATTCTTATCTCATTTGCTTCTCCTGTGTTGTGCTTGCATGTGGAATGTGTTTGAAGGTTGTTTACCCACAGGTGATTGTTTCATTGGATTCTGGTGTGAGTGGTTTTGACTCTTTGGCCAATTGGGGCCAAGCTGTGTTGGGACTCTGGAAAGAGTCACGAGTTTTCATTATTATCTTTTTAGCATTGAGTAAGTATCTTTTCTGTATTCTTTAGTATAGTATAATATAGTATCATAAAGTGATAAATTAGCCTTCTGAGAACATGGAGTCCTCCTCATCATTCCTTCCTTTGTCTGTGGCCCTGCATTTACAATAATTCCCTGAATCTTAGACTACCTTGAGGAAGAAAGGAGTACTGGAGAAGGTGCAGGTGCACTTGCTGACATGTTGGCTGGCTGCACAAGGCAGAACATGTGTGGAGCTGTGGGGAAGTTCAGCCTCATCATTCCCAGACAAGTGACAAATCATACAAGGCAGGCACAGTGTGCACCATCCATGGGAAACATCTCATTTCTGGATCTGGCATTGAGGCAATACAAGTCTATCAGAAAAGTGCTTTTTATTTTCCTGTTAGTGGAAATTAGCAGCTGAGCCAAACTGCTCAGCAGGGAGAGAACACAAACATAATTCTTACCCTTCTCAAACGTCTGGCCCTAAACTATTTATAATACTTCAAAAATGCTTTTTAACATATGCAAGGTACTGCATCTATTTTTCTACTTACTCTGTTTTAAATATACTGTCTCTTCTCTCATAATGTCCAATGTCTGACCAAGAGCAGCACTACACCTAGTTCCCTTTGTTTTAGCATCTCGTAAGTACCAATGATACCCCAGTGCATGTCTGTGTAATTACACAAGGCCATGTTCTCTTCCTTCTGTTGAAGAATGATAGAAGGAAAGCAGAGAAACCAGAGCATGGACCTTTGAGAACACTTTGGCACCAAATTCCTACTGAAATCAAGGAATTGCAGGCTAAATCATGCCTCAGGCCGTAGTGAGAGCCATCAGGTTGCTCAATCAAATTCTGGCTTTCCTAGTTAAGCCTTGCTGCCCTCCATGGGTTTTGGCTATAATGAAATATATAGATTAGGATTTCAAGTATGGACCAGAAAATAAGTGTTACAGGATATTAAGGAATGTTCACCTGAGATGTCTTTCCCATGCTGTCATATTTCTTCCTGCTTTAGCAATGCTAATGACATCTCATGAGGATTTTTATGACTTGAGGAGAGCAGAACTGATCCAATAGTGTCTTGTCAAGTGTTTATGCTGTGCAGCTCTATTAGAACTTCATAGGCTGAAGAGGAACAGTGGCCAGGCAATTAATCTCTTCTTAGGATAGGCAATAAACCTGTGTCAGAGTCAGCAGAAGGGAACCCTTATCTGTGTCACAGCAGGTTCAGTGCAAAGTCCTTCCACAGCTGTCCTAAACTTAAACTTGGCTTTAACCTTGGCTTTGCACTGAGTTTTTGGTGGATGGTTTTCTCTGCTTTTTCTTGATGTGAGGTGCTGTCATCTCCAGCCAAGATCAAGGGACAAACACTGTTGATAGAATTGCCACAATCAAGTCTCTGATGGATGTGCCAGTGTCCCAGGAGTCAGAAGAGTGAGAAGGGAAATGTTTCTACATCAGTCATCCCACCCAGGGATTAGAGCCAGGCACCATCCTGGCTGGCTGGGGTGAAGTGAGGAAAGGCAGTAGCCAATTCTCAAGAGTCCCCTGGGATCACCTGTCAGCCCCACTGGTAAACTGAGCAGCTCTCAGTGCTACTGGTACAGAGCCTGCAAGGACCTCTCTCATGTTTTCCGTCCCTTAGAGAATGCATGAAGGAAAGGAACATTGTGAGCACCCAGCACATCCCCCAAGGAAGGGATCTAAACATCACCATGAGCAGAGCTGGGAGAACACGTGCTCAAGGTGTTCCAGGGCCAGCAGAGCCCTCAGGATTTGCAGGCTGGGCTAAGGAGGGATGCTATGGAGAGCAGTGTGGTATTTTCTGAGACCCCCATCATTGGAAGGAAAGAATGATGAATCTGACTCCATGTTCTCAGAAGGCTAATTTATTATTTTATGATCTATATTATATTAAAGAATGCTATACTAAAACTATGCTAAAGAATACAGAAAGGATACTTACAGAAGGCTAAAAGCTACTAAATGCAACTTGTGACTCTCTCCAGAATCCAACACAGCTTGGCCCCAGCTGGCCAATAAGTCAAAACAATTCACAGCAGAAACCAATGAAAAAATCACCTGTTGATAAACAAGGTCCAAACCACATTCCAAAGCAGCAAAACACAGGAGAAGCAAATCAGATAATTACTGTTTTCCTTTTTCTCTGAGGCCTCTCAGCTTCCCAGGAGAAGAATCCTGGTGAAGGGATTTTTCCAGAAAATATGATGGTGACAGAGCAGGACAGAAATTGGTGATGTGCTGTGGTGAGCTGCCCGTGGCTGGCTGCCACACAACCCCCCAGCCACTCTCTCACTGCCCTTCCCTTCCAAAGGGCAGAGGGGAAAAATAAGACTAAAGAAGTTTGTGGGTCAAGACAAAGAACAGCAGGACCACTTACCAATTATTGTCAAAGGTGAAACAGACTGGACTTGGGTAAAACCAATTTATTGCCAATTAAAGTTTGGATAGTGAGAAACAAAACATGACCCTTGCCCCTTAATTTTCTCTCCACTCCCAGGTGGAGTTCTTCTTCACCTTTCTCTTCACTCTTTCATTCCTGATTTCTCTTCCTCTGCACCACTCTGAACAGTGCAGGATGGATGGGGGAGTGACAGAGGATTTGTGGTCAGTTCATGAAGTTCCCCTCTGCCACTCTTTCCTTTTGATGCTTTCCCCCTGCTCTGGTTCAGTCAGTTGTTCCACAATTGGGGGAAATTGTGCCCTAGCACAAACTTTGGGGGAAATCTGCCCCAGCAGGAGCTTTCCACAAGCTCCACTCCTGCCAGGAGTTCCTGTCCCAGCATGGATTCTCCATGCACATCTCTCTGGGATGTTCTCACAGATGTGTCCCCCTCCCTCTCAGTATCACACACTTCGGGAAAGAGCTACCTCAGAGCTGCACTCTGTCATGGTGGAAATTAGAGAAATTGCAGGGGGTTGTGTTGAGCACTCATAAGAAAGAGAGGAGGGCTGAGTTTCAAAAATGCACCAATTCCATGAGACACAGCAGATGTGTATGCATTAGGAGACAGCACTGAGGTCAGAACTTCAGTTCTTGTAAGGACAAGATGAGATCCAGAAAGATGTGTGGGCGATGCCTGAAGTGTTCTGAAACTATTGAAGCAAATGTCTTATTTTGCAAACCAGATATTGGGTAGCTTTTATCTGACCTAACTTCTGATATCTGCAAGGCAGGTGTCTTGATCTGAGCCACTTACCCTCTGGAGGCAAAAATATAAATAAATAAAAAGAGATGGAGGCCCCCAGAGGGTGTGATTGACTTAACCTAGTTTAAAGAGATGAGTCACATGCTGATAGTGCCTCATTCCTCCTCTCACTTTATCAAGGCAACCAACTCAGGTGCACAGCTTACATGAACCCCATCTCATCTGCCCGATAAATACCTTTGCCGTTAATCTGCTTTGATTAAATTTTACTAATAAAAATTCTCCTGCTCTGGTGTATCAGCCAGCTAATCAGCACCTTTAGGAGGAGCTCTTCCTACAGGCCAGTAGGATTTTACTCTGTGCACTGCAGATCTTCCTCTGAAACTTCTGGTGCTGACAGAGTGAGGCACAACAGGGCCAGGAGTTTGTTCTGCAGGATCCTGTGCCCTCAGTGCAGAAAGCAGCCCTGTTACTATGGCTACAGGAGGATGGCAGAACCTAAACTCTGCTTTATGGTAATACCAATGCACCTATTTTTAAATAATATTTTTACTGCTCATCCCTGTTGATGAAGAGAAGTAAAGAGGAGTTCTTTGTTCTGATTATTACAGTTTATCAAATTGACCTTGTTGTTGCCTGAAGGCTTTGCAATGCTGATTAAATACTCTTGCAACAGCAGGAAGACATCTAAATTTGATGTTTCTAGCTCTTTTCATATTGCTTTTCTTCTGGTGGGTATCTTTTTCCAACATGACAGTGTTTGCAGGGCTCAGATGAGCCCTGTTGCTAAGAAACAAGTCCCAACTGTGCCTTTAAAACTCTGTCTTTAAACATACAACTCAAGAAAATGTTTTTTCTTTTCATTACACTGTATTGTGTGTTTTTATTAGGACTTCTTTTAACCTGGATCTGACTCTTGAGGTTGCATTCCTATCACACAGTCTTCTGGGAGAGGGCTTTTCTTTTTCCATTGTCTGTACAGTGCCATGGTCACCTACATAGCTACATAAATAATATATTTTAAAATAGTATCATTTAAAGTATCACAGTAAGGCCCCCTTTTGTGCACAATTGTGGAAGGAATACAGAGCCTGCTTACTGCAAATATTGGTTAATACTAAACTACAAAGCACAATATAAATTAGTGCTCTTGCAAGAGCACTTGTGCTCATCTGTTTTCCTTTTTGCCATATCTTAACTATAACATGCTGAAGCCCCTCATGTGTGTGCAAGAGAGTTTGTGGCTCTCACAGGTATAAAGCAGATCATAGAAACATGGGAGGGAGCAACCAGCACATTCAAACTAAAAACTGCTTTGTCCACCCTGCCTATTCTCTGTATTTTCATTAATGCACGGCACAGACAACACCCCTCTTCTCAATGAACACCAAGTCCAAGAGTGATGGAAGTAGTTCATTAATAACAGTTTTCCTGGAAGAGATTAATGGAACTAAAGTGTAGCTGCACTATTTGAGGTGGTAAATTGCAAGAAATTTGTGTAAATTCTCTCAGCAGTTTTGCCACTGACTTCCTGGATAATCTGGATATTTCCCCTGAATTCACCACCCAGATTACAGATAGTATTAAGTGTATGAAATACACTTTTCCTTCATATCATAACATTCCTTTCTGGATCATTATAGGGCTTGAGTGTGTCTGTACCTCACAGTGCTACTGAAATAATGGTGCTGTGTGTATGTGGCACTTGGGGATGCTGTTTAGGGCTGGCTGTGATGGGTTAATGATTGGACTTGATGATCTTAAAGGACTTTTTCAGCCTAAATGATGCTATGATTTTGTGAAAACACTGCTTGACTAGCTGCTTGGCATTTCTCACACCAGTAAATAGTGAACTTCTCAGGAAAGACTTAAATCACAGTCACTGGAGTAAGCTATCATGTCATTTGGGTATCATTCCTTTTACAAAATGTACTGAAGAACATTTACTCGTGTGTGATGGATTGTCATAAATATTTAAAACAAACCCACATTTGTAAGGGAGAAAGCAGATTAAGTTTTTTGATGCAGCATAAACCAGATTTTTGGCTTTGGCTGCTGGCTAATTTGGGAAATACAATTCTTAGTGAGTGTCCAGCTTGGTACTACAACTTGGGAAGATTCTTCCCTGGCTGAGAGGGCAAAGAGCTCAGCTCTGCAATGCTTCTTTATAGTAAATAATACTTATTCACAGGAGCAACCTCATGGGGCCAGCTCAATGTTACTAGAGCCAAAGAGGAGAGCAGGGGTGAGACAAAATAGTTCTAAGGCTCCACACCACGTTGCTCTGTGAGTTGTGGGTTCTGAGTTCTGACAAAGGAGTTGAGCTTGCAGTGGGAACATTTTGTACCGGTTCTGCACTGGTTCCTGTGGTGGGCTGGTGTTCCAAGCAGTGTGACCTGGAATCCACAGAGCACCTGGGGAGGGGACACCCCCTCTGTGCAGTTCTGCCTTGGCACCAAATGAATAAACGAGCACTGAAAGAACATCTGGGGGATTGAAAGCGCTGATATGAGACCAGAGCACAGACACACATGTATTGTAGCAAAAATACCATGTTTTAGTTAATACACAGAACAGAAATCTTTTATTCTTTGTGCCAGTACAACTAAGGGTGGAGTATTTAATCACCACAGCCTCAGGAGAAGAAGGGCTCCCTGTGTAATTGCTGAGCAAGAGTGGTTCCCAGGAACACATGCTCAGTCAAAAATCCATCCTCAGCTCCACCACAGGCTTCTTGTAAGTGTCAGCTGCACACAGCACCAGGAGACAGATCCCACTTTTAACTGCACTGCCTTGAGTTTGCCATCCAAAGTGGAAATGCAGAGGCTTAGCTCTGGTGGCAATGAGCACTCCCTCATTGCTGTGCTCTTTGGGTCGGGATGGGCTGGCTGTGCCCAGAGTGCCCCCATGCTGCTCTCCACACCCTTGGCTTGGTTCAAGCTCTGCCCTGGGTGTGTGCAGCTGTCCCCAGCTCTGCAGTGGGGGTGGAAAGATGCAGGGATGCTCTGCGGGATGTGCCGTGGAAGGGGTCAGCTCTACAGGCACTCAAATCTGCTCCCCACATTTTCTTTCTGACCAAGAAAACAAGAACCAAGTTAGATCACCTCAGGGAGTCAGCTCCAAAGGGGTGTCAGGACACTCCACTTCCACGTTGTTTCTGTGGGATGTGTGGGGGACTGAGTGGAATGAGTACTCAGATGCKAGTCAATGTATAAAATTACATTCTGACTTGTAAAAGAGAAAACAAGAGATGGTTTTTACACTCTCCTCTGACAATGACTGTAGTCCCTGTGCTCTTTTTGCTCTTTTACACGAGACAAGAAACCATCCCACCAGCTCTCTGCAGCCACAATGAAATTTCAGTAGGAGGGGAAAAAAAAATCCCGTGATGCTGAGTCTAAAATACTGTTTTTGAAAAAGTTTAGTTCTTGTTCTGTAAAAAACTCGCTAAACCTTCCCTGGCATTGATCAGTTTGTTGGATGCAGAGCCAAAGCAGAAAGACATGCAGCAGAAAAAGCATTATCAGATTTGCACCACAGACAGGAAGATTTGGCAGTGCTTTGACAATTAAACAGATCAAGAGAGGTAATTTAATGGCCCAATCCAGAGAATCCACACTCATCAAATTCTCTAACTCCACTGGAAAAAACGTTCCAGGTCTTTCAGTGGATTACTGAGTAACTCATCTGCTGCAAATGAGTTTTGAAAGGGGTCTGATTTGTTGCAATAATTTCAAAAAGACAGAAGGAGAGTATGGGGAAATCATGCTGATCCCTCAGCCAGGGAGGGATTTTCCTCTGGCTACACCTCACAAATGTCTCAAATGATGACCATTCTTTCCTTTCTCACCATCCTAAATCCTTTGGGAACCCCTTCCACTTAGACAGCAATCCCAGAGTGTGTGGCAGGGCAATGAGAGCTGTGTGTCCTTACAGCTGCTTTGTGTGTGTAGATCCACAAAGGTCCAGCCAGACTTTTAGCCAGAATTTAGTCTTCACATTCTTGGAACCAATTTTCAGTGGAAACTTGAAGTTTCCTCACTCCAAAACAGTGTTCACAAGAAGATATGAAAAAAAAAAAATCTAATTTACAGGGAATATAAATGCATATAACTTCATCCTTGATATTTTACCTTGATAAATATATGCTTGATATTTTTGATATTTTTGAATAACTTGATATATTTTCTTACTATAATGAACTTGTCCTGACCACTCTCAGTGAGAGGTCTGACTCTGGGCCTCTGTGCATTGTAATTTCTGTGGTGCCAAGTTGCCATCTCCTTTCCCCACAGAGCACAGCAAACACACTGTTGGACAGTCACATCCAAAATATCATGTTTATGGAAATCAAATTGTCATGGCAACAGAAGAGGTCTTGCAAGTATTTTAAAAATAGCAGATTAACAAAACCAATTTATGAAGTCTAAAATCCTTTCTTTCATGAATGCTCTTAAAGAGATACAACAAATGGGTTTCTGCCTGCAGGAGACTTTGCTTTAATGCCATGATCTCATTTCACCATAGTGGCATATGTGATAGATATGCATGCAAATAAATACACATTTTAAACTTAAACCAGCGAAGCTATTTTTGATGGACAGTGTCCTACTAATGTGATCATTTAGCTTATTTCAGGTAAAATATTTTCACCAAAAAATCATGATTAATACTTCGTGAAATTACTGAACTTTTTTTAGTCTACAATAAATCTCAATTCGTCAAAGGTGTATTAACACTAACACTTAGTAAAAATGTACAAACACTTTTTTAAAGCAGCATTCTTATTTGGTCCAATTGATTTTTTTTTCCCCAACACAATCATGAGATTAATTTGACCATTTAGCCCTTTTGCATTCTTTACAAACTTGTTTGTGTTTTAACTGAAACAAAATGATTACCCCCAATTTCAAAGCATTTTTAAGTTTTGTGTGGATATTCACCAGTGCTTGTGGCCAGCTGAGAGTTCAGCCCAGACAAACAACAGCCTGGTGAGAGGCTGGATAATGATCTAATGATCTGTCACGTTTAAATTCACATTCCCAAAGATGCCCTTGGTCCCCTGCACAATTCCTTGTACAAGCATGATACAGATATTATAAGCATTATGTCTGAAGTTGGAAATGTAGTACAGGATGAGCCCCTGCAGAGAATGTGATTATGCTTCCAAGAGTTCCTCTATTGATTGTAGTCCTCATTTCCTCTAACAAGATTTGACCATGATCCACTCCAGGCATATTCTTTGGGTATGTTTATACTGGGATTTTTAATTTGAGTTGGTGCATTGCCCATCAGTTTTCATCAGCTACCTAATTTATATTGAAGGATTTATATTTCATGATGCTGTGCTCAGAGACATGGATGCCCATGGTTTTGTCTAATGTGGCAGAACTGGAAATTAGTTAGTGATGTATGCTCTTTTTAAAATTTAAAAGGTCAGTAATATTGCCATTTTCCAGTGCTGAAAAATCATGACTCAGATTCTCCAAAACTGATAATTGAAAAAAAAAAAAAGGGCAATTCATTCTTTCTTCCCACAATCTCTTTTTTTTTTCTTTCTTTTGAGACAGGATCATTATCTCCACATCCCGCTCCACAGCCACAAGAGTTACATTTCTTTCTTTTCCTGAAAGCAAAGATTCCCATCTAATCAAGAGCCTCAGGGGAATAGGTTCTAAGGAAACACCAAATATTGTGTGAGTCAGGGTTGCATTGCTGGGCCTTTTGAGGAGCTGTCAAGTAGTTAGAGTGGAATTGTTTGGTCTGTAACTCCTTTGGAATGGAAACACTGTGTTTGAGCTGCCTTTATTACAAGGTCTGCATTGCTGAAGGAAAGAGGGTTGAGAGCAGCTTCTAAGTGGTGAGATGGAGAGCGAACAAACTGTGGAAATGAGTTTTTTAAATCAAATATTTGAGTTCCATTTATTTTTTCCACGACTCTCCACAGAATGAAACCTAAGTTTATAATATCAGAAATCAACAAATGAAATATAACAGATAGAGTGTGATTTTTTTTTTCTTAAGTTCTTACAGTATTTTCACTTTGGGCTTCACTAGATAACATAAATGCTCAGAAACCCTGGGAAGGGGAACAGGGATTAACTTCTTCCCTTAATGAAAAAAACTCCTTATCTTCAGCAGAACCAGGAAAACTCAGGTTTCACCTTCCTGCAGTTACTAAAGCAAGGTCAATGATGGGAACTTTTCTTTTTCATGTGAGGCTGGGCCCTAAGCCTGTCAGTGTTTAAAAGCCATTTGGACAATGGCCTTAATGATATTAATATTAATGTTAATATTAATGTTAATATTACTATTAATGTTAATGTTAAACAGCCCTGACCTGGGCAGGCAGCTGGACAAGGTGATAATTGCCATTAATAACAATTATTAATGATAATTATTTCATTCCAAATGAAATAATCTATTCTGTTTTGTCTTTGCACAGTGCCACAACCAGGTTCGTGCTCATCCACTGTGGGGCTGCCACTGTGTCACTTTAAAGCTCTGCAATGAGGACAAGTCCTAAGAAAGGAGAAAGGATGTCATATGTCAGACTGACTTTATCTCATTACAAACCTTAGGACAATCTTAGAATCCCTTTACCATCCAATCACTTGTTTCTCCAGAAAATTCAAAACTGGGCACAGGTTCTAAAATTCCCTTTTGTGCCAGACACTGCAGGTATATTTGTGTTCAGGCTCCTGCACGCAGTTTCATGGGCAAGGAAGAGCTTGAGGAACCTGCTTTCTGCTTCCTGTTCCTCTCTTTGTGATCCTGAACAGTTCAGAAGCTCTCAAAGTTCTTTTCATGGAGGAGAGATTAAATGGCAGTGAGCTGCTGCAGGCAATGGTGCTTTATCAGGCTTTGTAAATCTCTCCAACACCGTTTCAGAGCAGGAGAAAATTCACTTCCTTCCTGCTATCCAGACTAGGAAAAATTCACCCATCAAAAGCACTCTCCTTATCCAAGTTACTTTTATCTTCAAATCCTTTCACTCATTTTCTCCCTTGCTGCAAGAAGTTTCAGTTCTTTTGCCTTCTCACTGAACCTCTGTAGATGTACTTTTCTCCTTCTGGACTTGATTCTCTGTTTCTCTTCACGTCATATCCTTTGTTTGGAACAGCCTTGAATCCACCTTAAAATTCAGCTGCTTTACTTGGCCATTTAACAGCTCTTCTCTGCTGTCTGCTCCCACCTTCACTCTTAATCTCCAAGTACATCTGTCCAAACTGCATTAAATGACAAACAAGATTACAAGATGCTGAGCAAACCCTGTGTCCTTCCTTATGTGTTCATTAGGAAATTAATATCTCCACAGAGCTGCTTCAACAAAAACCACTGAACATAAATGTCCCTGGCCATTTCTTTTGTCTTCTGTTTTGGTGGAAACAGAAGGCATGAGGGAGGCAGAGAAACTTGTTTGCATTTTAGCTGGTCTGGCCCAAAAAGTCATTTTAAATGCAAGTGCAGCTCAACAGCTGGCTGCTACCAACTGCAGCAAGGGAAGAGCAAAAACTAACCAAAGGACAGAAACAAGTCTAAATATTTGGAGTGTGACTTGAGGCTCTGGTCATGAACATGTCACTGCAGCTTTCTGCTTAAACTACAGCAAAGTGTGCTGTTCAACACTGGATTAAACTGAATGGTCACATCAGGTCCTTCAGCAGATAAAATACCTTTTTTTTCCCCTTTTTTTTCTGATCAGTTACACTAGGTGGAGCTGTCTCAATCAAGCAGCTACAAAGGTAAAACACTTTGGCATTTCTTCAGATCACTAATTACCTGTGAACCTCTCTGAGGTTTCCAGGATTGATTGTCATTCTAGGTGGTCCAGACACTTCATGGAACAAAAATATTCCAGACTATCCAGTAGTGGTAAGATTGTGGAATGACTGTTCAATACCATCTGCCAGGTAAGTTATATGATACAATTATATTTCTCACTTAAACCTCTGTAGTAAAAATAAAAGAAAATAAAAGAGGAATTTAATGGCTTTCTACATACTGAAAAGAACAAAGACCTGCAGGTGCAGAAACCTCAGATTCAGCTGTTCTTGTGCCCAACTTTACCTCACTGTGAGGATAATCTACAGCTGATACCACTGGTACCAGTAATGGAGCAGTAAAACCTGGGTGCACACATTTTATTGCAGGTCTCATTTCCCACCTTGCACGAGCACAAATCACCATCAAGAACTTCTTGATTGTGAAGGGCAAAATACAAAACCTGACAGAGTGAAGTCTACTGGCAATAGGTTTGCTTTGTTTAATTATGCTCCCATGAAGAAACAACTTGTTTCTGCACACTACCAGCATCTCAGACTGAAAGGCAATGTTAGCTAAAAAACTGCAGCAGTAAAGTTCACAAACACAAATTCACACAAACACTGGAGAAAACCTTTGTTTTCCACAAATGAGCTTGTAAATCACACAGATACTTTGGTTTGAATGTTTAAAAGAAAAAAAAAAAATTAAAAGGATCATAAATACCAAAGGGAGTTTGAGATTTTGTATGTCTGAAAGCCCCAAATTTCTTTATTGCACTGTTTGCTGTACTGTGGATAAGAAAATGTGGTTTTTCCTTGAAATTCTTTCTTTCAATAATGAAGGCAATGGATGTTTGCTTGAGGCATCTATTTACCATTCCAATCACAAAAATAAAATGAGTACTGGTAATTTTATGCAGATCTTATCCCGTCACCTTTCTCGAGTGTTGTGTTCTGTACTTTTGTTCAGCTCTTTGGAGAGCTCATTCTGCTCAGGAGAGCCTTGGTTTCTGATGAGATGCTTGGCTTCTGTGAATCCAATGGCAAAGCCACATTCCCACAGCTGAAGTTGTGCAGTTCAACTTCAGTTGATAGTGAAGTTGATAGTTCAAGCAGTGCTTGAACTCAATGAAGAGTGAATAAACAGATGGCAGAAGACTCGTGCTATGGAGCTGACACACCCAGGAACAGGAGAGCTGCACTGTGTAGCCCTGGAAGCAAAAAGCTGAGTGGGCTGGGAGTCATCCCTTCTTTCTGTAGCTGCTGTGAGAGGCTGGCACTCCTGAACTCCTCCACAGGCTACTTCATGGCACATGGGTGGCTGCTCTCCTATCCTGCACCAACATCATTTTATGCTGCGTATTTCAATTACTCCCTGCATAAAAATAGTATTCACGTATCACACAGGCTGGGATCCAAAAGTCCACCCCCTTCCTGACAGGAGGCATTAATCTTGGAGAATACCTCAGACTTTCAGATCGTTTTCCTCACTTCTCACATTTCCCTCAAGTTCCCCCCCTTCGTTTACCCCCTCCCACACATGTGATGTCGCGAGAAGGAAGAGCAGAGAGGAAGGAGGGCAAGATTCCCATGGATCAGCTCTGGGAATGATGACAAGGAGCCAGATCTCCTCCCACGCTGACTGGCACACTCAGCTCCAGGAGAACACAGTCTGCCAGCTAAAGGGCACGGCCAGCCCTTCTCCCGCTCGCCATCTGCGGGAAGGCGYGGACGGGCTGCAGGGACACAGCGCCCAATCCTGCGGGAATGGCACCACTGGGCACCCTCCAGCTCTGCTGACAGCTGCCTCTCCCACCCTCCAGAGCTCATCCCTGCATGCTTTGATGCCTCAGAGCCTGCTCCAGAAACCCAAAGCCAGAGCAGAGGTTGCAATGCCTGTGGCAGGACTGCAGCCAAGGCACGATGGCTTTTGCTACAGCACCCGCTGACTCTTCCCTCTCCTCCCTCCCCACTCTTTTTATGAGCCTGAGCTTGGGACACCTTCATTGCAGCTCAGCCCTACAGCCCTGCTAGGCACAGATGAGAAAGACTGCACTGAGCTATGGGAAATGATCCAGAACATTTCCTGTGGCATTCACGTTCTCTGAAAAATCCCTTCATCCAGGATTTTTCTCCTGGGAAGCTGAGAAGCCTCAGAGAAAAGAAAAACAATTCTTATCTCATTTGCTTCTCCTGTGTTGTGCTCACATGTGGAATGTGTTTGGAGATTGTTTACCCACAGGTGATTGTTTCATTGGATTCTGGTGTGAGTTGTTTTGATTCTTTGGCCAATCAGGGCCAAGCTGTGTTGGGGCTCTGGAAAGAGTCAGGAGTTTTCATTATTATCTCTTTAGCATTCAGTAAGTGTCTTTTCTGTATTCTTTAGTGTAGTATAGTATTCTTTAATATAATATTATAAAGTAATAAATTAGCCTTCTGAGAACATGGAGGCAGGTGCATCATTCCTGCCTTCATTGGGGCTTCCCTACAAATACAATAGGAAACTGATCCAGAACATTTCCCAGTGGCCCATCACAGCAACTGGAGGGAATGTGTGATTTCAAGGCTATTCAGCAAAAGGGATTACAAGATGGGCTAATCAAGATTTTGTACACTGTATTTGGTCTGAATTTTAAGTTTTGGCAAGAGAAAAGTCAACATATCCCCTGTGTATGAAAAAATCCCTGTGAACTACATCTTTTGTAGCATGTGTGGAATGAGTAGTTCAAACCCAGTTTACAATGTGCCTTAAAACCTGCAGTTCTGGGTTATTACATAAGACTCTGAAAACTAACCAAGAGAAGGTAATAAACTGACTGTAAACAAAGAGAAAGTGTTACTTCTACTGTCCAAATAGAGTACTACTGCAAAACATAAATAGCACAAAGGAAAAATAAACCAGATATTTAAAATTTTTGGATGTCACCCTCAAAGGTGACTTCCATAACAGAGGAAAGACAATTTAACTAAAAAAAAGAGGCTTTAAGATGGTGAGAGACTGCCCAAAGATTTGGAAGCCTGTATCAGAGTACAATTTGTATTTGGATATCACTGCTCTGAGGTACGGAGCACTAATGAAAATCTCAAATGCACCAGTGTCCAAGCAGTGGAAATCTTGATTTATTCAATGTTACCCATTTTCTTGTCTACTGTGGTGGTCTCTGACCCTTCTCTGCAATTGCACTACAGAGTCTACACTCACATGACAACTACATGCAATAAGATGAGAGATGAATTTAGGGACTGAGAAATAGAGGACTTCCATTGACACCTAAACACAGTCACACCCTCCCGCTACGCAGGCAGAAATACATGGCGAGCCTGTGAAACATCACTTTAACGTGTCATAAATCTGGACTACAAGAACTGATGGGAATTTTGCCATTTACTTTGCCGGGAACAGGCTCCCATCCTTGATGTGAACACTTCACACCACTGCAAATCTTATCTGTTTTACAAGCCTTGCTCAGCTCATTGAGATGGCTGAAGCACAACAATGACAGAAAATCTCTTTTTACCTTTCCTGCCAGTAGATTCATGATCCTCCTATTTCCCCCTTCTGTGTGGGCTATGTGATACATGACAGGATTTGGCTGAGATTGTAAATAGCTGTATCCTAGTCAGGTGTGTCATCTCAGAATAAGTTTTCCCTCAAAATGCACGTGGTATTAGCAGCTTCATTAAAAAAACCATTCATTTCTGTACAAACTAAATGCCATGCTTTGCATACTGAGCTTGGGATGCATCTCCAAAACACTGCATTTCACCAGGCTGTGGGGATGCCACATGGAAGGATTCCTTCTCATCTGTAGCTTGTTTGGTTTGCTTCTTTTGCAACAGGGTACCAGGAGAAGCGGCGGCACAGCTGGCCAGACCGTACTACCGAAATCACTGCAGCAAAGGGCAAACAAATTTTAAAAAAACTCCACCTAAAAGGAGGTTGTTGGTTTGTTTTTTTAAAAAAACCAAATAGAATGAAAAATAAAATTACAAACCATTTTGTGCTGGTCCAGCCTGTCAGTGGTTACACAACCAACACAGCTGCACAGTCCAGATTCAACTCCTGAGCTTTTAACCAGCACGGACTGGGAGCCCTGAACACTCAGCCCTCCCTTGTATCTGCTCTCCTTCCTTCCTTCCTTCCTAGGCACCTTCTGCATGAGGGAAGGCACAACTCTGGCTACCCCCAGCAGCACCCAAGGAGAACTCCAGCCACACTTCAAGCCAATTTCAACATAAGGATGTCTCATGGGGATCTGTCCTTCTGGGATGAAGGGAGAACACTGAGGGTTTTCTAGCGTGTTTTGTGAAGTGTCAGACAATTTGGGTAAGGAAAAAGGGGTGGTTAAGTCAGGCTTTTTCTTTCTGTACATCCACAGTGAAGATGTGGTGTCATCAATGCCAACAGAAAACAACACTCGCTTTGAAAACTGTGGTTTGAACTTCTCTCTCCAAAGTGGGAAACTGAGCCCCAGGAAACCTAAAGCCCTGTGAGAGACCTCAACTCCAGAGGTTGTCTTTGATTCATCACTCGAGGTTCTTCAGGTGGCTGCACACAAGGGCTGTGCAAACAACACACCTGAGTGCAGTGGATTGCATCTAGAAGAACACACACCTTCCACAGGAAAACTCAGAGGTGTTGCAAAAGGTGCAAGTTTTCCTCTGGAATACATCCACAGGTTTCAGAGCAAGCACACTGGAGTAGCAATGGCTTCTACGCGTTGCACACATTATCCCACCCACACCTGGGTAGTACTTTAATCAGAACTTTAAGAGTTTCAGGTTTGTTAAAGAATTAAGCCACCTGAAGCACATGAAGCAATTAAAGGCAGGCAGTAGCTCTTTAAAAGCAGGGCTAGGTGGAGGATACTCCCATATCACAAGGAAGGCTTCTGTGGTGGTCACAGTAGCAGAAACAGCAACCAGAAATGGACCATGAAAGACTTGAGGTAAGGGTTAACGAGTCATGGATTATTTTGTTTGGTTTTGGTTTTTTATTATTGTGGTTATTTTGCTTTCAGCTCGAATGTTTGTGTTTAGCCTTGTATTCCAGAGGCTTTTGTAGCGTTCAAACTCTAAGCTCCTCTTGCAGTAAGCAATTCCTAATTCGAGTGTAGGAAGAGGAAATACAGAAAGGATACAGCCACATCTTAGGGACCTGAGCACACTAGAGACCTTATGCTGAGAAACTGCGTATCCCCAGTTCCTCTGGACAATGGTTCTAACATTTTCTAGCAAGTCTCCTTAGAAAACCCGGCTCGGTGGGCTCCGAAAGCTCTTCTCTAGCTAGCGAGGGATGCGGCCACCGTGAGCTTTGCTCCTCTGACCGCAATCCCAGTTCGCGAGAGCCCGAACAGCCGAATCCTTTCCGCACCGCCTGGCATCGGGGGATGTGTCTGCTCTGTCCCGGGGCCAGGCGGCTGCCTCAGCCCCGCTACCCGCCGAGGGAAACGCGATTTGCCCGCTGGGAACCCCGCAGGGCGCTGCCCCGGCCCCCGACGTCAAACTTGGCTCAGGGGCTCCTGCCTCCCTCCGTTCCTCCATCCCTGCCCGCGGTGCCGTCGGGAAAAGGGAAAGTTGTGGCCGCGGGCGCCTCCGGCAGCCCGAGCGGGCCCGCCGGGGCCAAGCAGCCGCAGGTGGGCAGAGAGAGACCCCGAGCCCGGCCGCCCTCCCTCGGTGCCTCCCGCACATCCTTACCCAGCCCCGGCACGAAGGTGTTGAGGAAGAGGCAGATGACGGCCACGGGGAAGGGCATGTAGGGGATGGCGGCGCGCAGGGGGCCCTTCTTCTCGCGGACCTGCACCACCACGCCGCTGGACGGGGCCGTGCCGCCCCGGCCGGGCTCGGCGGCCGCCGCGCTCTCGCCGTCCTTGGGCGAGGGCTCCATGGCCGGCGCGGCCGTGCCCCGATGGGATCGCAGCTCCCGCTCCCGCCGCCGAGCGCGCTCCCGCCGCCAGGCGCGCCCCCCGCGCCGCCCCGACCCCTCCCCGCCCTCCGCCCGCCCCTCGCGGCGCCGCATCCCGCCTTATCCCGGTTTATCCCTTATAGCCCTTCGGCAGCCGCGCCGCTGCCCGGAGCGCTTCCCTGCATCCCGCCTTATCCCGAGCCCCTGGGCAGCCGCTGCCTGGAGCGCTTCCCTGCAACCCGCCCTCATCCCAGGCCCCTGGGCAGTCACTGTCCGGAGCGCTTCCCTGGATCCCGGTTTATTCCTCATAGCCCCTCAGCAGCCGCGCCGCTGCCCGGAGCGCTTCCCTGGCTCCCGGCTTATCCCGAGCCCCTGGGCAGGCGCTTCCCTGGCTCCCGGTTTATCCCGAGCCCCTGGGCAGCCCTGGATCCCGGAGCGCCTCCCCAGCCCGGCCCGGAGCCGTGCGCCCCCCGCCCCGTCCCGCCTGGGCCGGCAGAGAGGGCGAGGCGCTGTCCCGTTGTTTCCCCGGAATGAGGGACAGAACTCCGTATGCGGGAGCGCAGGAGCGGTGGAAGAGCGTGCCCTGTGCGCCCTTAAAAAGAGAAGGTGTGAGAAAAGGTGTAAATGAAACCCACACGCGTGTAGTGTCTGAAAATCGCTGCGCTGAGGAGGAAGAGGGAGGGGAGCCACGAGAATTGGAAGGCAAATTAAAACTGTGGTCCTGGAGAGCTAATGGCAGCTTGGTGTGGAAAGGTGGCTTCGGAGCCAAGAGACGAAACGTGGCTTTGTAGGGCTGGTGATTGTTGTTCAGCACAGAATTCACTGGGTGAAATGGAAGCAAAGCTTGAGCGTGTCTAGGTTAATAAAAACCAAAAACCACAATAATTGTCCCTGTAGATGGGATTCAGCAGAGAAAACGGGGAAAATATTAAAGGCATTAATCCTGATATGAAACGTAAGTGTGACACATACACAGGGTCTTTCCATGGGATAGAGGATAGTCTGTGTCTTACTGGGTGTTTTGAAGCTGTGGTTTTGCCCAAAAAATTCCTGCTAAGAGTTTAATATAGTTCCTGCATGGAATTATATTCCAAGAGAAACCTTGAACTACTTTATTTATGCCGCGTGAMTACCACCTGACAAATGCCTTATTCAACAGTTTAATTGATTAAATATGAATTAGCACAACTAAAAGGTTGGGTAAACTAAATGAGGGAAATTCAGAATCTTCTTTCTGGGTTACATAATTTTATTTTTCTACTAACTGGGCTTGAAACCACAAAAACATAAACAACCCATGTAAATTCTCTCATCTTTAACAACAGATTTTCATTGCTTATCTTCTTATCTCTTTATTTTCTTTGCTTGTCTTCTGAGTGCATTTCATCCAAAAAAAATTTTTTGACTTTTTTTTTATTAAGCACAAAATTTAGATGTGTTTCTGAAATACATGAAATAATCTGGCTTTTTTGGGGAGGGGTTGTTGGGGGTTTTTTTTGTTTGYTTGGATTGGGGTTTTTGTTTTGGGTTTTTATTTCATTTGGTTTTTTAATGGTGACATTTATTTCCATCTGAGTAGTTCATGATTGCCTAGACACAAAGCTATTGGAGAGCTGCACTTTTTCTTGGGAAGATCCAATATAACTGATATGGACTCTGTATTTCTCTGCTGGTTGATCAAACCACAGTCAGATGAGAAATCCTCATGGTATGAATATGGATTAATTAGAGCCTGTACAAAGCAGAATCCAAGCTGGAACACAATCTATAACTTGCAGTGACATAATTCTCCATAGGTCCTGGGAATGGTGTGTGGGTGTGAGCCCACGTTACCTACAGTGAAAGCCAGCAAAGGGCCACTGTGAGAGCAGCCCAAACAGAAAATCGAAGACGGGGATTAATTAAAACAATATTTTGTCAGAAGTTGGCTTTTCTGGAACATTTCCTCGGAGTATCTCAGAGCCTGTGACAAATGTGAGCGAGTTCATTCACTTCTCCAAGATGAGCTGGCAGCATGTGAGGCTTCCTCTCCCCAAGTGCCGCCGCACCCAGGCTGAGCTGCAGCGTTCATTTTGTGCTGCTGGGAGCTCTTGAGCGCCTCAGGCAGAAGTTCTGACTGCCTCCCGAGGGTTTGAAGGATGTAACAAGTTGTCACTTGTTCCCAAGCTCTCCTGAACAAGGGAGCTGGTGGCAGTATTCCTCTGCTGAGGCTCCCCGAGTGCTGGCTGGCAGCCAGGCAGAGCATCCCGTGCTGAGAACCCTCGAGCTGTGTGCTGTTACGTTTTAGGGCTTCCCTCTGGCCCAGGAGACAGGGCTGTGCTGGAGAGCTTCAACCAGGGAAGGCAGGAATCCATGGAAAGGTGTGCTGGGACCTAATGTGGCCCAGGGCTGATTTTTTTAAAAATTTTTTTTAATGAAAATAAGGTTACGGTTTATAAAAARCGGTGATATTTGTGCATGCTAAGAATACTCAGATTTCCTCAGATCTGATCTTTTAAAATGTTCATTTTGCTTCTCAGCATGAAAACAGCTCACAGAACTGCTATGAATTTATACTGTAAATGGTGGTATAGAATGTAATCTTATCCCCCAATGAGTTGCAGCTGGACCAATTACTAAAGATTAAGAGCAGGCCTAATGTTAACAGGCCACACCTGTAGCCAATAAGAACAGTGGTGTAAAAGAGTGGATTGGTGGGCTCTGGWGTCAGATGGCTGCTGCAAGGACCAGGAACAGCCAGTGCTTAGAGGAGCTGCCTGTGAGAAACACTGGGGAGGTATGAAACTCTGGTGATGTGGAATCCTTGCACTATAATGATAATAGAACTCTTGATGTATAAGACAACAGTAATATCCCAGGAGAAGGGATTTGTTATGGTCACTAGCTGATTTTCAAAGCAGTCACAGGAAATTTTATGATGGGAGTTTTTCCCTTTGTTTTCCACAGAGTCTAAATAAGCTGTCTCTCAAATATTTTGCAGGTATGGACACTTTGAGTTGTATACTAAACAATGAGGGCAGTGTTGTCAGGCTAAAGGGAACTTAGGATCAGAAAGTTGTCTTAGTTTACCCTGCAGCTGTAGAATGACCTGTTCTTCTCTCCCTGCTTGCCCTGGTATTGGTGATGCTCTTGTGGGGAACAAGTTGCTCAGTGGAGAATTGGAGATCCTGCAAAAGGAAGGGATGGTGCTGCTCTGTCACAGTGCTCTGAGGATGGGCACACCACAGGCTGCCTCTGACTTTGGAAAGGGAGGAAAAAAAGCCTCCTGCAAGCTGAATGAACAGCAGTGACATACCTACAGCAACCAGGGGTTCATCTGTTTTAAACACACCCCACAACCCTGAGCTTGGGTGCTTTCCAAGGCAACCTTGCAAGGATGTTAAGAGATACAAAAATAGATGCAAACACAAATCCTTAGAAGTGTTATTAGCAAAGACAACAAGGAGCCAAGCAGAGCTGCTGCTCCCTCACAATCCCTGGGGGACAGGAGGAGCCCTGCAGTCTGCACTCCAGGCACCAGAGTAAATCCAGCACGGCTCCACAGGCTGTGACTTAAAGCAGAGCTTGGCTCAAGGAGCACAGCACCCTCCTAGCAGAAAAGATCAATTAATTTCATTCATGTGCAGGAGGTTTGAGTCGTCTGCCACTAGGAAATCCATTGTAGCAGCTGAAATTGGGGCTGGCACAGCCCTGTGTCCTCACAGAGACAAATGCAGCTCCGAGCAGAGGAGTGACTTATTCAAGTGCCACTTGTGGCCTGTGTCAGAGCAGAGTCTTGAGGCTGTCATGAACCTGAGACCTCATAAATTGCTTCCATCTGACAAATGTCAGACGGTCACCTGAGGCTGGGTGTGTGACTCAGTGAGCTTTTCCTGGTGCAAATGAGAGCTACACTTGTTGCTGACCTAGTGCATGGGTATATCCTGCACACACGAGACTTGCCACTAGTTTAAAAAAAAAAGAATTCTTTGTGTCCAATCTGGTGGAAATCCTGCAGTGATTCCACTGGGAACAATAGTGGCTTCATATTTATTAATTGTGCTTCTGTTCCATGGCCATCAAAAAAMCAGGAAATTTTAATTTCCATAGATTTCTATTAGCTTAAGATTTTTAATATTGGCATTTTGTAAATGTGTCCTGCTATGTGTTGAAAACATGTGATGGTACCAATACCACCAAGAAATGCTTAGGATTCCAGGACAAATCCTCTGGCTCCTGCCTTCCTTTCCAGCTTCAGTTAAAGCATCCCTTCATCCTTACAGCCTGTGCAAAATGAATTGCAGTAATATCTGGGAGACATGAGAGTCTTGTTACAAAAGTCTTCATGTTTTAATGCCTGTAGCTGCTTTTCTTTCTTCTCAGCTCAGTGCTCATGCAGTTGTTCTTCCTCCAAGCAGCTCTGGACTGTTCCATGTTGCCCCCTGTGTCTGTGCCAGGCTCAGTAACATCCCCTAAATCCACCCAGTGTGTGCTGTGGTGCTCAGAGAGAGAAAATCCCCAGCAAGTAAATTCCCCCAACAGAGAAACTGGGAAAATAGTCTGGAAAATCTGTACTTATCACACCAATGACAAGGGAGGTGAGGAGAGAGGAACTAGAGGCACTAGAGAAACATTGTGGACAGGCCCCAAGCAATTCTGCAAGCACAAACATTCCCTTGGCCCCTTCTGAGCCATTCATGCTTGCCCTGAAAATGGAGCAGACACCCCAGTCTCTGGTTTGTCTTCCTGCATTCAGAGTTTTCCAGTAAATGTGAGAGATGAACAAAAATCTGGAGCTCAATGTATCAATTATTGCACCTCAGGTTTGGATTTGGGTCTGCCTGCAGTTCAGTTTAAACCCCTATGACTTAAGTTTAATGTCAGTCTTCATTTGTGCAGATGATTTGGCACATCTAGAGATCCAGAGATTCATTCTGGGATTTACCTGTGAYTGTTACAGGTTAACAAAGATGTTAACCTTTACTGAAACCATCAATAGTGTCAGGCAGCTGCACCATGTGAGATAAAGAAGGCAACCTGACTAGAATCAATCTGTACTCTGCTTGTCCAATGGAAGTCCTTTGCTCTAAATTGTACTCTGTTGATAATTTTCTGCCACTGAAATAATGTTCTTTGTCTTAATCTTTTCTTTTTTCTTCCCTGTCATTAGGTCTTTTGGGTGGGGATGGACAAAAATTGCAAAACTTAGAGGCAGATCTTAATTTCTTTTCAGACACTCACAAAAATCTATAAGAAAGAAAGGGAGGCCCTTGCTCTATTCTATGCTACCTGTATTTTTTTTTTCCCTTGTTTCCCTTCTGTCATTGGAACAAATGCACTTCTGGAGTGTGGCATTCACATTTTCTGAAAGAATCCCTTTGCCCAGGATTTTTCTCCTGGGAAGCTGAGAAGCCTCAAAGGAAAACAATAATTATCTCATTTGCTTCTCCTGAGTTTTGCTCCTTTGGAATGTTTGGAGATTGTTTCATTGGATTCTGCTGTGAGTTGTTTTGACTCATTGGCCAACTGGGGCCAAGCTGTGTTGGGACTCTGGAGGAAGAGTCAGGAGTTTTCATTATTATCTTTTTAGCATGCAGTAAGTGTCTTTTCTGTATTCTATAGTATAGTATTCTTTAAAATAATATAGTATAATAAAATAATAAATTAGCCTTCTGAGAACATGGAGTGAGATTCATCATTCCTTGCTGCCATGAGGGTCCCAGCAAATACAATAATGGGGAACATCAGGAAGGCTATAAGCACATCAGGAACACTATAAACACCAGCTGCCAGTGTCACAGGGGCTGATCTTGTGGCACTGGCTATTTGTTTTGCTGCAGATTATTTTTTAATAATGTCTCTATCCCTTTTTGAGCCTATGGACACTCTCTTATGCTATTTACAAGTTCCTTTTTCTTGTTTTTCTCGATGTAACCTCATTACCCCTTTGTACAGCACCTTTCTCTGTGAATCTTTCTACCTTGCAACATAGCATAACACTTTGTTAGTGATTTAGCATTCTGTGCACTTCCATCCTGCTCTTTGATTATAGCAATCCTCCTCAGCATGAACTAATTATTGTTCTGAGATTATGGGATGCTCCTGGGCACTCACATTTTTTAAGTGTGGGCAGTACAGAGTTTCTAGGTGTCAGCTCTTGTGACATTTAGTGCTTTGGATTATTCAGTCCTCTCATACCATGGCTCAGTAGAGCAGTTACAGTGCTTGGAAATGCCCAAGGCTTTCTGGCTTCAGAGGTTTGTGTTTCCCACATTTATTCCTATACCTCATAAAATACAGTCTCCTTTTTTCCCCCACTCCTTTTCTACTGAGGAGAATCTCCTTGCCAAACCCAGTATTTCCACGTGCTGATCCATTTTCCCCATTCACCCTTGTCCTTCTGGCACCAGCCTTATTCCAACACAGCCAAATTGCTGCTGAAGGCCAAGAGGAGACCCTGTTCCTTCAAGAACTCTTAGCCTCACCCCAAAAAAATCCAGTTTCCTTACACAGCTGTGGAAGTTCTGTCTTGCAGCCGGTGGAGAGGCAGGTTCTTCAATCTTCCAGGAATGATCAAGTCTGCTTAAGTCGAGCATTTGTTTTTATGGTTAAGTTTAGGTGAAATCTGTAGGAAAAATTGGGTATCTTCATCCCTTTGGCATCCTTCCTGCTTTTCCCTCTTTGGAGGACGAGCATCTAATGGTTTAGAACACTTTGTGCAGAGCAGAACCAAGCATCTGTGTGTTTGGTTTCTGAGTGAGTATATTTTGCCAGAGACTATAATTTAAAAGCTGAGTGCTGTTACCATCAGGCTCTGGTCAGGGCTACTCTGAAGGACATAGGAAGGATCCAAAAGCCTGAAGTAAATCACAGCAGAGCTGCAGGTGATAGAGAAATACCACTATTCATAGAGGAGCCCTAATGAGCAGCAGGAGGCAACTGAAATTATGTGACAGGGAAATAATTTGTCTGTGTAATGAAGCACCTTTAAATTCAGGCGCCTGAAAGATTAAACAATGCTGAAAGGTAAAGTGGGAATGGATTTCTGAGTGGATTTAGTGGCTCTAGGATGTCTGAGTTACAACTTAAGGCAGTGTTTGGACAGATGAGATTCCCTTCATTTTACACTTGGATTGGCCCCCTTTAAGGTCATTCTTGGCATGTTTTTTAGTAGGAGTGTGAGATGAGATGGGAGCTTTTTGCACACAGTCTGTTTCTCTCAGATTAAGTCTGAGGGAGGCAAATGATGTTCTGTGGCTTGGGAAGCACAGCAGTCCATCAGGTGAACTACTGCAAAGCTGTCACGCTCTGCCTTAAATGAAATTGCTCCTTAGATCAAATTTTTTGCCTCTTACATAGTACTCTTTACTTCTCAATAAAAGCTGGTTCAGGCAGTTTCATAAGTGTTATGTATTGTGAGACAGCCCTTTCAGAAAGCTGAGAAATAGAAAAGCATATGCTGCTTCCCTTTTTTGGGATTTGCTTGGATTGTGGTGGTGGCAGAGGCTGCTTTACCAGCACACATAAATTTTGATCCTGGAGAAAGGTACCCATCCATTTGACACCTGTGAGGAATCAAATTTACCGACACAGGAACAGTGGAAAAAGAGTTCTCTTGTAGTGTTCTACTTCTTACCTGGAGGGACCAATAAGAAAAATTAGTTAAAGGCCCAAAGGGTGACTCATTCAGCCTTTGTCTCTCTGCTGCAGTTGCCTGTGACGGTGTTTGCAGGGGTCTTGGGATGACAGAAGGGAGGAGGATCTGACTCCATGTTTCAGAAAGCTTGATTTATTATTTTATGATATATATTACATTAAAATGATACTAAAAGAAAGGATTTCATCAGAAGGCCAGCTAAGAATAGAATAGGAAGGAATGATAACAAAGGTTTGTGGCTTGGGTTTTGTGTCTGAGCCAGCTGGGCTGTGATTGGCCATTAATTAGAAACAATCCAAGATGGGGCAATCACAGATGCACCTGTTGCATTCCACAGCAGCAGATAACCACTGTTTACATTTTGTTCCTGAGGCCTCTCAGCTTCTCAGGAGGAAAAATCCTGAGGAAAGGATTTTCCATAAAAGATGTCTGCTGCAGTTGCCCACAACTTTATGGCCTCAGCTGGATGGAAATCAGTAGCTCTTGTGCCACAGGTCACATCATGTGAGGTGTGAGCCATAAGCACTGCTGGATAGCCCAGGGGTTTCCAGCAGGATGGGAATGTTAGATGTGGAATAGAAGATCTTTGGTGTTCTCTTGAGCACGGCTGCCTGGGCTCTGCAAGGTTTGTCCAGCCCTTGGTGGGACAGCAGCAGATTTCTGGCCTGTTCCAAGGTGAAGATTCCCTCAGCAGGAGTTTAATGGTTTCAAGCAAACTTGCTGAGAACAGATAAAGAGTTTTGCCTGAGTATTGGTTTCTCTGGGTCTGGACTGAAGGCACTGGAGATGGAAGTTCATGTTCTGACTCAGGTGTTTATTATTTTTTATCAGTAAACCAGTCTCACAACAATGAGTTCAGCAGCTTTTCATTAGAAGGCACAAAATGGCCAACTATCTCTTGTTACAAGGTCTTTTAAGACTAAACTATCCAATTAAGAAAGGAYACCTAGATTGTTTTCCCTTTTAACCCAATAATTGATCCCTGCAAGCCCACAATGGGGACTTTTCCACCCATTTACAAAACATCACCCAAACCCGTGGAGTAGAAGGAAGAAGCAGCATGAAGAAGAAACCCTGGACAACACCCTGTGCCCTCCATCTTGCTTCCATCCACTACACACTAAAAACCCCAAAACCTACATTTCTCACCAAGTGGCACACCTACATTACTCAYGATAACCTATTTCACACTTTTGTGGATTCTGGTCCATATTGAAGTCTAGGAAATTTTCTCCATGGGTGAGGGTCAAAGTCAGTGCTCCCCTGGGGGCCAGGACACCCCAGAGCAGACAGAGGAATATTCCCAGTGCCCTGGGTTTCCACACCTGAGGAATGCTTTCTTGAGGTCTCTGCAATAAGGATTTCAGGGGGGTTTATGGTATCACCCACTGGACTCCAAGCTTTCCAGTGGGGATGGGACTCGGTGAGAGGGCATCCTGTGATCCAAAGGGGAGGCCTCCTGTTGTGTTCAAGTGGGAGAAGTTTTAGACAGGCACTGTCAAGCACTCACTGCAACATGAACTTTCTCTGCTGCCAATTCTTTCTCCTCCTTATGAGCAAGTAGGGGACTTAATTTTCTGAGACTGTGCTCACTCGTTTTGCAAATGCTGCACTGACATACAACAGATTGTAGCAATGTTCTGTAGCTATTAGGAATTAAAATAGGAGGAAAATGGTATTTTTAAGCTTGTTCAGCAAAAGGAGAAATTGCAAATCTTCACTCGAAGCTTAATGCACCCAGCTGATGTTGGCAAGGGCTGCGAGTGCAGAAGTGAAGGTTGTCATGACCAGGAAGGCAGTGATGAGAGAAGCTGCTGCTCAGGCACTGGGAGCTGACCTGTGCAGTGTGCATGGGGGCTGAAAGTCCTGCTCGAAGTGGACTCAAGCAAGGACACATGGGAAGGAAGGCTGGTTCATTTGTTTCAGCAATTCATCCACCTGCAAAAGACTTCTGGTGCTATCAGTGTGCTATCAGTCTAAACCACTGCCTGCTAAGCTAGATTTATTTTCTTTCTGAGATCCATCTACTTCTTTTTTTATTTCTCCTGCCAGAGCTGGAAGTTTACTTTAAATTGCTTTTTGGTGTAGAAGAGCACCTGCTTAAATTCCTTTTAATCTAGAGTGGGATTAATGTTGCATTTGCTGGTCTCGAGTTATTCTCTCCCACAGGAAGCCTGTACCTGGTACATTGATTTAAGGAGATGAGTCAAGTGCAATGGGGACTGGGCAGGAAGCATTCCCAAAACCCTGGAAGGGGTGGTTATGGTGGAAATTATTCTGTTTCTGGATTTCTTAGGCAAAAAGGGGTAGCAGCTGGATAGATGCTGGATAGAGGACTGTGGTGAGCTCAGGGGAGGACTACCATGACTGCTTTTGGTTTTCAAAGGCTTAAGGACAGAGGACAGCCTGCAGATTTCTACCTTTGAGTAAAAGTGCCTAATTCAATCTGAACCACTTTGTTTCAGGGAGATTGCAGTTTTCAGTGGTGCTTTCCATCCCAAAGTGATTTTCTGTGCTAGAGGAGGCCTAGGGCTCTTGGCTGAGGAAATCTGCACTGGGCTCTGTGTCACAAATAGCTGGCAAAAAACTTCCCTGTCTGATTCTCCTGGGCTCTATAGAAATGCTGGCTGAGGCAGCTGGAGTGCTTATTATTGGTATGGCTGTAGGGAAGTGTCCAGCCATGTCAGAGACTGAGAGATTCAATTACAGGATCCCACCCTAGGCAGTCCAGTGCCTTCTCTGCAAGGCCAGGGCACATTTCTCTTGGGAAGCTTTGCCCCAGTGTGCTTCTGCATTGAACAGACTTCTCTGTTAGACTTCAAAAAGAGCATTTCAAATGTCCAACAAAACTGGGAAATCAATGCTCCACAGGTTAAAGTGTGGCTCTCCATTTAGTGATTATTGCTGAAGTGATAATTTCCTGAGTTGTTCCTGTGTGCCCTCAATGAACACCTCTGTTCTGTGCCCACCCCCAGGTGAAGCTGTGGGGTTTTTCCTGGTTTTTGGATTCCTCACAGACCTCAATGTGCACCAGCACCTCCCCAACCCACCAGGTCCTGGTCACTTCTGGTCTTTCTGGTTATTTTTTTAACACTCACCCCAAACAAGAGTTCTCACATCCCTGGTACTCAGCAGCAGCACCAAGTGCTCTGGGCAGCAGCTTTCCCCAGAGGTGTTTGCTGCCTTTTGAGATGGACACCTTGCCAAGGGCTGCAACTCTGTGGAATTTTTCCCTGTAAGATGCTGTATCTTCTGGATTTCAGCCTTCCTGTGGCACGTTCAGCACAGTTTTACTGAGCTCAGGCAGGGCTTGTTTCACTCAGGTGTTCATGTGAAGGTGTCAGGGGTGAAGCATGATGGACCTCACTCCTTTGACTCCTATGCTACTGTGGTTTTTTTGTATTTTTGGTTTGCTTTTTTTCCTTTTTTGTTTTTTTTGATTAATAGATTGATTTTTCTGAGACAGGTCCCATCTGGCCCTGATGTTTTGTCAGCCTTGTGACATTCTAAAAAATTTTATAACTATTTCTGGCATTATCTCAATTTCTGACTATTTCTGCTTTCTTCCCAAAAATGTATGGCTGTTCTTGGCATCTTCTCCACATTCCCCATTCCTTATAAACATTGCACAGAAAACTTGTTTTATCCACGTCTGCTTCTTCTGTGTGTAATTTACCTTTCTGCTCAGCCGAAGAGCTGTCCCCTCAAACATGCCACATTCTCAGCTGTCTGTAATTCTTCCTTGTCAGAGGGAGCAGCAGTTCTGTCAGCCTCCACTTGGCCCATCAGCTTCCTGTGCACTTCTGATTTTTGTCTCTCTTTGGAGCTTTCTGCATGGGATTGTGATCCCAAACTGCCTTGCAGCACACAGACAAGGAATACTTGTTATTGTAAACTGTGGAAACATAGAGCACCAGGAATATTTCCCTGTCTGCTCTGGGGTGCCCTGACCCCCAGGAGAGCACTGACTGTGACCCTCACTCATGGAGAAAGTTTCCTAAACTCCAGAATAGACTGGAATCCACAAAAGTGTGAAATAGGTTATAGAGAGCAGTGTAGGTGGATCACTTGGGTGAGAAATTTAGGTTTTGGGGTTTTAGTGTGTTGTGGATGGAAGCAAGATGAAGGGCAGAGGGTGTCATCCAGGGTTCCTTCTTCATGCTTCTTCTTCATGGGTTTGGGTGGCATTTTGTAATTGGACAGACAAGTCCCCATTGGGGGCTTCTAGGGATCAGTTATTGGGTTAAAAGGGAAAATAATCTAGGTGTCAGCTCTTAATTGGATAGTTTAGTCTTAAAAGACCTTGTAACCAGAGATTGTTGGCCATTTAGTGCCTTCTTGTAATGAAAAGCTGCCAAACTCACAGTAATGAGACTGTTTTACTGATAATAAATAATAAACACCTGAGTCTGAACACAAATTACTGTCTCCAGTGCCTTCAGTCCAGACCCAGGGAAATGACAACTGAGACCCCCACGTCAACTTTGAGGTGCTCTTTTTATTTCCAAACCAGATTTATTTAATGCCAGAAATCCTTAAAACTGCTTTCAAATTATCTCAGTGTGGAAAACATTCCTCCATGGGAAGATCAACAGAATATTTGATCACTTTGCATCAATACCTGTATGAGGAGAGGTGATCTGAGAGTGGGTAAGGCTTTCCAGCCTTGTTGACAAAGGGACAAGCAGGTGGCTAGTTTGCCATCTAGACCTTTTTTAGGGTGACTTGTTTGGTGTCTGTCTGTCCCAAATCTCTTTGCTCCCCTTTTATTAATTAACAGCATTCCCATTGGGTAGTTCTGAAGTTATTTGCTGCTGTACCCCTCTCTCTCTGTAAAATTAATCTGGAGCTCTTTGGCCAGTTTATAACCTTGAATTTTTTTTTTTTTTTGAGGTGTTGAGATGGTCTTCTCTCTGTCTCCATAATGTGTTGTCCTTATGCCTCCTGTTCAGCTGGGGAAGCTTTCCAACCTAAGTGATTTCTGTGCACATACAAAGGTATCATGGCATATTTCCATGGGTTTGGTGTGATGGTTGAACTCTCCCCATGCATACTCATCAGTGTCTCCAATTTAATGGAGCATTAAGAACCCAGCAAGTTGCAGGTGGTGTGCCTGACAGACAGAGGCAGCAAACAGCCCTTGAGATTGTGAACTGTTGTGAGTCTGCAGAAGTCTGTCACTGCTGTCAGGGATTTGATAATTCCATCAGCCTAGCAACACAGTGCTTCAGGAGGGTTTTAAAAACTTACTCCATGTTTTTCCCTTGTCAATGAGATTTGTTGTTATTTGGTGTTTGCCAGCCTTTCTGTGAGCTTGAGAGAGAGAGAGACTCCTGCCAGAAGTGTTGTCAGAGTAAACTCCCCTGCATTCTTGGGGGGAGGGGGAAAATTGATCTGAATGCTGAAATAAAATCGTAATTAGCAGCATTTGGAGGGACTTGATGCAGTAGAGCAGCCCAGTGCTGTGACCTCTAATGGCCCATGTTTAGCTTGGCTTTCCAAGGGTATTTTTGTGAACCTGTCTTGATCGACAAGATCCAGGCAAGATCTCTGACCTCCTCTGGCCTCAGTGGTTTCCCACAAGAGTAGATTTCATCTGCACCTGTGCTAATTCCATGTTACCTACTGCAGTATCATATTTTGGGACTTTCTCAGTAGGGCTGGTCAGTGGCAGGGAACATCCCATAAAACCCATATGGGTCTGTTGGCTACCAAGGTTGCACCACTGGTATCTCAGTGGGGCTGGAGAGTGGCAACAGGAGGAATACTGGGATTTGTAGGGGAATTTGAGTGGGTGGGATCTCTCTCTCAGTCTCTTAGCAACAGCAGGCCCAGCAGGGTATGGCACTGCTTGCTGGGGGTGTGCAGTCCCCTCTGGCAGAGGAGAAGAGCAGAACTTCAGCACTTCAGGGGATGGGAAAGGAGGGGAGGAAGTGAGAGCATGAACTGTATCACCCTGGGGGAGAAATGATGACAGGCAGCTTGCCTGGTACCCAGCCACCAGTGAGCAGCTCGTTCTTTTAGCAGCAATGGGATGGCAGTGGGGAAAAGGTGTCCCACCTCTCCCAAAGCATGGTGTGTGCAGCCTTGGGCTTCACTTCTATCCCTTCCCCTTAATGCTCCCCTCAGGGGCTTTTGGCATGGGCAGGTGTCAGTAGGGAATGGCTGAGTGTGGTATTTGCTGGGTCCCCAGGATGAAGGAGGAATTGACAATCTGACTACATCTTCTTAGAAGGCTAATTTATTATTTTATGTTATTGTGCTTTATTGTCTTGTGTTATATTGTGCTATGTTGTGTTGTATTTTATTTTACTTTTTTTTACTATTTTAATTTTTTTATTTTGTACTTTTAAAATTATTTTTATTTTTGTTTTCTTTTTTACAATTTTATTTTATTTTTAAATTTTATTTTAATTTATTATTTAATTTTTTAATTTTTCAGTTTTTTTATTCTTATTTTTATTTTATTTTTAAGCTATTTTTAATTTTATTTTTATAACTTATTTTAGTTTTTAAATTTTT
>JACDOX010000086.1:2197839-2223709 GCA_014549065.1 Cardinalis cardinalis | reverse complement strand
TATTATATTATAGAATGCTGTACTAAAACTACACTAAAGAATAGAGAAAGGACACTTACAGAAGGCTTAACAAGATACTACTTAGAAACCTGTGGCTCTCTCTTCCAGAGTCCCAACACAGCTGGCTGTGCTTGGTCATTAAGTAAAAACAATTCRCATGTTGGATAAACAATCTCCAAACCACATTCCAAAGCAGCAAAACACAGGAGAAGCAAATGAGATAATTATTGTTTTCATTTTTCTCTGAGGCTCCTCAGCTTCCTGGGAGAATAATCCTGGGCAAAGAGGATTTTTCAGAAAATGTGATGGTGACAGCTGAGCTGGGCACTCTCCTGCTGCCTTTGCCTGCCCCCAGAACGTGCCTGGCTTCCCTGTTGTGAAAAACACCAAGCACTTGTTATTTTTAAATTTTAATAGTAATAAAATGGTTGTGAAAATAGCAATATAATTAGAGTAATAAAAATTTGGACTATTTGGATTTAGGACCATACGGGACAATAGAAACAAAGAGTTACAGACAGTCCCGGTACCTCTTTCTGGGCAGCACAAGCCCGAAAAAGGACCCACGTTAACAGAGGATTAACCCTTAAAAGCAACAGCCTGTTGCATATTCATACACCTCATACATGATGCATAAATTCCATTCAAACAAGGGATTCTCTCTGGTCAGTGTCAGCTTCTTCCTCCTAATCCTAAGGTGCCTTCGATCCTTAGCCAGGCAGGAAGAAGTTCGTTTCTTCTGATAATGGAGCAATAAATTCCCTTTCTCTGAAAGATTTTGGTGTCCTGTGGTTGTTATCTGGTGCATGTACCTCATTCCTTTCTTTAAAAATATCCCACTTACATAGTTCCTATTTTAACTACAAACGTTACCTTTTAACTACAAAACTACATTTACCATACTATTAAGATGTTAATACACCACTACTAATCAATACAACAAAATACACGGAGTAAATATCTGCGTAGAGCCCTACAATGTGCACTTTTCACACCTGCGCTGCCTTTGCCTGTCCCCAGAACGTGCCTGGCTTACCTGAGCCCTGCCTGCAGCTCAGCAGGGTGACCCCAGCAGCTCCTCCCCAGCCCRTCCTGGGGCTGCACCAGAGTCTGGGAGAGTGCAAGAGCCCAGGCCCGTGCTGAGCTTTGGTGCATCTGCCACTCACATTTTCCCTTTTCATTATCAACTCTTGCAGAGCTGGTTTCTGAGGGTCTGTCCCAGGGCATGGGGAGTTCAGCTTGAACACTGTGTTTTGCAGCTCAGTCTGTGATCCTCTGTGCTGTGCTCACTGCAGTGATGACTGTGGTGATGCCAATATGCATATTGGAACACAAGACTGAATCATACATGATCAGTCATTTCCCACATTATTGCTCTTCTGAAATATGGGGTATGTTTGCTATCTTAGCAGGTAGGCTGTGTTTTTTTTCCTTAATGTAAACAGTGGGCTTTTTGTATATAAAATACCCTAAGTCATCATGGGAAGAGAGAGATGAAGAAAGGGAGAATGGGACATGAATACCAATGTTCTGCTTAACCTTCTGAAAAAAATATCAATGCATTTTTTTTTTTTGTCATGAATGGTGCAGTTTGCTTCTTTATACCTGGAGAGGCATTGTGTAAAATCCATTATGAAACATTATAGGTGGTGGTGGCAGCATAATGGCAGCTTCCAGAGACCCTCTTTTTCATAGCTGACAGGTTGATGCTGAGTTAAAGTGTCTTCAGAATGGCAGTACTATTTCTTTCTCACCTTTACATCTTTCCGTGTTGTTTTTTTCTTTTTTAATGCCACATTAACGCATAAAACAGGAAAAGAAAAAAGGATTCTCTCTTTTGCTGTAAACCCTCTCTTTGTGGCTGTTAATGGCAGTGGGAATGATGAAATGCAAAATATTCCATAAGGCAAAATCAGAACTGAAAGTCAGAGTTGTAGTCTCAGCTGTTTATTCTGGCTGTTATAGCTCAACCTCAGCTTCTCTGCAAACACAGACCCTGAATTCGCTTCAAAACTGATCCAGAATCAGCTCTGAGCGCTGTGACAAAGCTCAGATCTCCTGTTCAACATGTTGACATTTACTTATGACTGCAGAAGGTGCATCTGCCTCCGCTCCCCTTCCAAAACATCCCCAAAATGTATGTTTTTAAGGTGACTGGTATTATTCTGTAAGGGGAAATTCTTCACTGCTGGCAGCCTGAGAGACTGTCTTCCACATCTGATTTCTCTTGAGGGAGACTTATGCAGCCTATCTGCAGCTACCACTTGTGATGGTGGTCACGGGGCTCTCAGGTTGAGGGAAGAGATGAGGATCTGACTCCAAGTTTCAGAAGGCTTGATTTGGTTTTTTATGATATATATATATTATATTAAAACCATACTAAAAGAGTAGAAGAAAAGATTTCCTCAGAAGGCCAGCTAAGAATAGAATAGCAAAGAATGATAACAAAGGTTTGTGGCTTGGGCTCTCTGTCTGAGCCAGCTGGGCTGTGATTGGCCATTAATTAGAAACAGCCACATGAGACCAATCACAGATGCACCTGTTGCATTCCACAGCAGCAGATAATCAATGTTTACATTTTGTTCCTGAGGCCTCTCAGCTTCTCAGGAGGAAAAATCCTAAGGAGAGGATTTTCCATAAAAGATGTCTATGACAACCACTGATTCTAGATGGAACTGAGGGTGCACTGAATTGGGAAGAGCCCTGACTCTTGGCATCTCTAATTTAGGCTGTTCTGTGCTTGGCTTCAGGATGTGTTCCTGTGTGAATTGATCTGTGTAATAGCTACAGCTGAGAGGTCTCTTACAGCTCTCTTTATGCTGTAAGTCACTGCAATACCTGTTCCAATATTGGATGTAAATTGTCCTGTGTGCACTGCTGCCATGTCTGACCGTGCTGTGAATCTGGCAGTGAGAGAGAGAGAGCAAAACCAGAGCTGGTGCCGTTTGCCCATCAGGGTTAAAAGGAGAAATGAACAAAACTGAATGTACTGGAAAGGAGAGAAGGGATGTATGGGTGTGAACCTGCAAAAGAAAAGCTCCTCATCTGTGATCAGCAGTGACCTGGGAGTGGTGAGAAGCTGATGTGTCAAGGGAGGTAATGGAAACAGCTGGTAAAGGAACTAAAAATCAAACTGTATTTGTCAAAAAATGTCTGAAAGCATGTAGTCAACTGGCAGACCTGCTAGGGCTCCAAAAGCTTCTTTAATAAAATCAGTAACTACTTCCAAAATGCAGCCAGCTTGATTCCCAGACTGGAAGGTGCTAGGTAGGATCCTTCAGCCTGTTGTCAGGCTGGGGTTTCCTCCAGGGAGCAGGAAATTCTGTTTAAATGCGAACTAAAAATAATTCTGTAAGATGCCTAAAAGAAAATAATAGCTAAAAATCAGCAGAACTCTTTGAAAAGAGATTGATCTGCTGTAGAATACATAAACTGATGCTGCTTCAAACTACATTAGTGAGAAACTTGGCTCTATAGCCCTGGCATTTGTCTTTTAAGATTGAAAAATTGAGGAGTTACTCTGAAAAACATTGAGTAGGAAGACTATGGAAGCTCACCACTACTTTTGAAGCGTGGCTGTGCCATAACATTGGCTTTGAAATCCCTGAGTCTGCATTGCAGCAGAGGCTCTGACCCACAGGCTCATCCTCTGCCTGAGAAATGTGTTCTGTCTCTGACATCAGCCAAGCAGGAGAAAAGCTACAGATAGTGCTGAGCTGACAGTTCTGCTGCTGGTGCCAGAGACTGGACAAAACCCAGCTCATTCCCCTGTGCTTGCTGCTTCATTAGTAAAGATAAGATTTACAAAAGCACCTAGAACAGATAAACTGAGTAAGAATCCCTTCTGTAAACTCAAAAGCCATTTGCTTTTTAAGGTGTTTCCAGCAAACTCTGTTTCCAGAGTCCAGAGAAGATGCTGTCAAAACATTTTGTGTTTGTTGTACTGCTCAGGCAGTGTGGAGAAGGTGAGGCCAGTGATTTCCACAGCTTTGCCTTGAGCAAAGGGGAGCTGCAGCATCATCACTGAGTCTCTCAGTGAGGCTGGTCTAAGGGAGGGTGAAAACTGACTTGCAGCTGGTAATTTGTATCAGGGTGGAAATTATCCTGCCATTTCTTGTCACATAAAGTGCTGTTCTGAAACCTGGACTCAGCCAGAAGTCCCGGGGCTGTGCAAAGGAGGCTCACTGTAAGGAACAGCAGGGGCTGTGTGCAAGGCCTCTGTGTATTGACCACTTCTGACTGGGCAGAGCTGCTGCACTGTCAGGGGTTTCTCACTTGGATGCTCTGAAACAATGGAAGGGTTTTGCTCACTGTGATCTAAACTGGGTTTGAGGTTGAGCTGGAACTCTGGATCCTGGCTATGTGCACCTGAAGGCTGAACCTGAGAGTGACCTCTCCATCCAGGAGCCTCCTCTAGGGCAGATTMATTATTTACTGAGTTCATTCATTAATTAATGGCACAAAGTGAACTTCACAGGGTGACAGCTCAGGAGAGGATTTCCTCAGCAGCACAGGGGGTGCAGCCACTGTGCCTGGAGCCTTTAACAAAAGGACTCAGGGCCATGTTCTAGCTGACCAGGAGGTGTTTGGTCATAGGCTGGACTCAGCCTCAGGGATTTTTCCAACCCTCCTGATTCTGTGAAATGCTCTTCACCTTGTCCTTACAGGTCCTTGTCCTCTCAGGTCCCATTCTAACATGACTCAGGAATGTGAGCAATCCTTTGCACATCAGGTGCCTCTCTGTTTGCAGCAGTGCACAAGCTGTGCTGTCTCTGCCACGTCCCTGAGCTTTATTTTCTGCTCTAGTCTTACTCAAAGCTCCCCCTTTTCTAAATGACCATCTGAAGAACTTGAATTTCCTTCTCTTTCAAATTCAGCAGCTCCACTTGACCTGTAAAAGTACAGATACTGAGGCAGTGTTTAAACTAAATGCCATTTCTAAGCAAACACCCCCAAAGTAATTAGGCATTTGCTCAACAGAGTACATCCAAGTTACATTAAAAGGACCAAGCTGAGACCCATCTGCTTTTTAAATATTAATTGGCTCCGTCCCCAAAACCAAAAGTGCTAATTTTTTTTTTTTTTTTTTCATTGGGGGTTGTGATTGTCTTCTGAGAAATTTTACAAGAGAGGATTAATTTATCTCTCTGGCAGTACTTGGCATGACCCACAGCTGTTTCTAATGTGACTGCCTGGCTAGGAGAATGTGTTTTTACAAGTACTCTAAAGTGCAGTTTGTAGTAATGCAGAGAGGATTATGCTTGCTTTTGCAGGATCAGGTTTGCTCTCCTAATGGAAAGGGGGGAAAAAAGCTCTGCTTTTTAAAACTTCATCTGGGTAAACTTGGGAAATGGTGTGGCTTTCTGTGGGGAGGACCTTACATAGAAGCAGAATAAAACTTAAAAATTAGTCAGTGTCTTTAAAGCAAAGATGAAATGGAACAGCTTTGAAATGAAAACTGCCTTGTAGCATTTTCATGTTATTAAGAATTGTTTTGGAAAAGTGTGGCAATGATTAATTTTTAACACTATCAACTGGATTTTAATTTTTTTATTAGCTTATATTTTGGAGTTAGAAAATCAAATGCTTTTCTAAAAGCATCTTTACAAAAGCTTCCTCCAAGTTGCAACCCTGTAAAAAGCTTTACATTTTGTTTTTCATGAATTAACTCTACTGCACGGTCCTGAGGAAATACTTGAGGAGTATCTGTGTTTAGGTGAAAAAAGCAGAGCTGAATTCAATAATTTAGTACCTGCATCTTTGTTAAGGAAAATAAAACTGCAGTATTATAAAACAGTGCCTGTTACTTGGACAATGAAATGTTATTCTCTTTGGAGCTAAGGGTGGATTTGCTCCTATTGCAGTAAATCCAGTATTCTTTTAAAGAGGTCACAGGCATATGCAAAAACTTTTCAGAGGCAAAAGAAAGGTCCAGTAATTTGGGCTAAATATATATATATTTTAGTAGCCTTCCATTTTGGATGAGCCTTCAAAACTAATCCAAACTTGGCCAACCTAGGAAGGAKGGGTCCATATCACTGAAAAGTGCCCAAGTTGCAAAACATCAAATGTAAGGAGACATTTCAATCAAAGGTCATGCAACCATCTCTCCTTGAAGGATCTACATACACAAACAACGTAGTCATTTATCCCTCAGATTGGGTGCTCTCTGAGCACTCCCAGCACACAGCTCCCAGGGCTCACTCAGGGAGCTCCAGCCTGGATTTCTCACCAGCTGATCTGAGGCCAAGGGACCAGCAGCCATTGAACATTCCATGCAAGAAATGTGATTTCTGTGGTGTGTTTTCAGCTGAAAGGGCAGAGCACTGGTGCATTGCATGGAGCTGGGTGCCAGCCCCAAGGTTTTGACACCCAATAATCGCTGCTGTGACTTAGAACCCAAACTTCCCTCTGGGCTTGTTCTCAGTGTCACCACAGAAGATCCACGCGGTCACAGCCACCGGTGGGAGCTCAGTGCCCCACAGCCTTTGTGCTCACTTCTAGCAAGTGTCAGTGCTGGAGCTGGGATTTAATGTTGTCCCACCTGCTTATGGAATCAATGAACCTGGAGATGAGAGGGAGGACACAATTTTAGTGTTCCTTAAAGTGGACAGGCTGCTGTCTGCCCCGTGTCATCCTGTGCTGTGAGCCATTATTGGAAAAGCAGGAGACCCCCATGTCTGGGAAGAATGGTGCATCTGACTCCACTGATTGAGAAGGCTAATGAATTACTTTATTATACTATCTTATCCTATACTAGATTACACTGGATCTAAACTGAAACTGAGCAAGAACTCAACAAAATCTCGTGGCTGTCTCCTGACCCACCATCAGGACACAGCTGGCAGAGATTGGTCAAGAAAACAAAACWCTCACACCAGAATGCAACCACCAAAYCCCTCCAGGTAAACAATCTCCAGAACACATTCCACTTGTGCACAAACACAGGAGCAGCAAATGACATAAGAATTGTTTTGATCACTCTCTTCCCTGCTTCTCTCRGGTTCASAGAATGTGAATCCCACAAGCCATCCCCTTGCYAAGCAGGGAATTCTGAGTCTGTTCTGAACWTGGGTAGCTGTCCTTGTGAGGTTCCTGTCATTCATTACTGATTTCTTTTCAAAGCAATAATGAAGATGTAACTTTGGATGTTTTTTCCTCAAAAAAGTAACTCAAAAAATCCACAAAAATCTTGCAAAAGGTGTCATCAAGATTGAAACTACCAGTGTTCAAGTGTCAGCTTTTTAATTGTACAGGACTATTCTAGAAAAAAAAGGAACTACCAGTATTGTTCAACCACTGCAGACATACTCCTCTGTGGTTTGACACCCTTATGCAGTTCTCAGAGGAAGACAAACTCTTCATGTTCCCAATAAGATTGTAAAATGTGCAAGGAAAACAGCTGACCAGTGGAAGAGCCTGAATGAGAGATGTGGGATTCCAGGGGCTCTCCAAAATGCAGTTTATTCCATCCAAGAGGTTACAGCAGTGCAGGGAGGTGGGTGACAGAGCCTGTGCCTACAGCTGTCAGCTCCAGCTGCAGGCAGGCCTGGAGACCCTGAGTTTAGGTTACATTGCATTATAGACTTTCCTTTGCTGAGCATCTTAATACAGTAGAACCAATCTATACCTTAACTTTTATCTATAGCCTGTCATAACCACTATAATTACCATTTCATGTTACTGTTCTCCAATCACTCAAAGTTAGTGCATTACAGTTTAAGCCAGAAGTTGTTTTTCAGTTTTCTTGCAGTGGAAAATTCGGAGACCTTTTTCCTACTTGCCACATTGGCTGCCTTGTTTGCCTGTGCTATGTTTCTGCTTGGTAAAATCATTATTTGGGGTGGGTTTATCCTTTACTCTAAGTCATAAAACCCCCTTCTAACTAACACAGCCTTTGCCTCCTTGGTTATCCAGTAAGACTGGCTCAGCAATTCTTTTCTTCTGTATCAAAACTTGATTCCATCTCCATTCCTTCATCAGACTCTGCATTCAAAAATCTTTCTGCTAGACATACATATCTGTGAGACTTTTTTGTCAAACTTTCATCCTTCCCAACAGACCAGGCTGTTCTCCAAACTTTTCAGAGGTTTGCGGGAATTGTTCTTCTGGTGGCTCTTCATTGCAATATCAATTTACCCTTCCTTGTGGTTTTAATGTCTAAACTTARAGAATCAGAAAATGTAGAAGCTACATCTGATGAAGGAACTAGTGGAATAGCCTGAGTATTTTTGCTTTAATTGAGTATGGTTTTCATTACAAAACAAGAAGGTTGTACCAGGACTTTCAAGGGTGGAGATAATGGATATTAAACTGCTGTTTTTGTCAGCAGTAAGTTAAGAATTTTACTGCTTTTTGTAAGTACCAGTTTGTCATACTTCACATGGGAACATCAGAAAGGCCACATTTACTCAGAATAAAGGTCCATCTGGCTCAGCATCCTGTCCCTGGGGAGTGGCCAAGAAATGATGCCTGGGGGTGAGCAGGAGAGCACAGAAAATCAATAGTGATTCTTCAGGATGTGTCTCCAGCCGTGAGCTGCCAGTGAACTTCCAGCTTTTCTCAGCACATTTTCCAAGACTAACAGAATCCAATTTCGTATCTGAGGGAAAGAAAAGGAATTTTGTAGATGCTGAGGTGTGCCTGTTGTTAGTGATGCCCATGGGGTGCTCAAAGAAGAGGAGCTGCCTGTGCTCCCCAGCCAGTCAGTGTAACTCAAGGACAGCAGTGGTGCCCATTCATGCTCCATCTTGTCTCTTTCCACAGTTTCCTGGGCATTTATGGACTGTCTCTCTGTTCAGAAACAGGAACATGGAGAGTTTGTCTTCCTCTGAGAACTGCATGAGGGTGTCAAACCACAGAGGAGTATGTCTGCAGTGGTTGAACAATATTGGTAGATCCTTTTTTTCCTAGAATAGTCCTGTACAATTAAAAAGCTGACACTTGAACACTGGTAGTTTCAATCTTGATGACACCTTTTGCAAGATTTTTGTGGGTTTTTTAAGTTACTTTTTTTGAGGAAAAAACATCCAAAGTTACATCTTCATTATTGCTTTGAAAAGAAATCAGTAATGAATGACAGGAACCTCACAAGGACAGCTACCCAAGTTCAGAACAGACTCAGAATTCCCTGCTTRGCAAGGGGATGGCTTGTGGGATTCACATTCTSTGAACCYGAGAGAAGCAGGGAAGAGAGTGATCAAAACAATTCTTATGTCATTTGCTGCTCCTGTGTTTGTGCACAAGTGGAATGTGTTCTGGAGATTGTTTACCTGGAGGGRTTTGGTGGTTGCATTCTGGTGTGAGTGTTTTGTTTTCTTGACCAATCTCTGCCAGCTGTGTCCTGATGGTGGGTCAGGAGACAGCCACGAGATTTTGTTGAGTTCTTGCTCAGTTTCAGTTTAGATCCAGTGTAATATAGTATARATTAATATACTATTTTTCTATTTTTCCCTCACCATCCCTTGGCTCTCCCCTGTTCCCTCAGCCCAAGATGAGCCATTTCCCCACTGTACACACCTCTAGGGTGGCTGTAATATGTGACAAGGGAGGGCAAAGCCAGCTCCCATCCCAGTATTTCCAGCCAGAACAGGAGCAGGTTCCCCAGGGACCTCTGCACAGGCCTCCCAAGGCTGGAAGACTGAAGCTGGGAGCTTCATGTGCCCATTAAATTAGTCCAGGGAAAAGTATCTGTGTTTGTGAGCACACAGCTTTCCTGTAAAGCCTTTTTGACAGCATAAAGTCTGTGCTGAAGTTTGATCCAGGACTGTACATCCAGCAAGATCGGTGGCAATCAAAACCTTGTAGGTGAGAAAAGCAAGTGCTCATTCAAATATGAAGTAACTCATCTGGAAGGCATATCCTGTGTTGCAGTTTTAAATTAACAGCCTTTTTTTTCAATTTGCTGTAGACAGCAGACTGGTGGAGCTCTGAATGCAGACCCCTGTGTGATCTAAGATTTGCAGGTGCACTTTYTAAAGTGAAATTGAAACGTTTCAAAAGTTGACACAGCTTACAGATGCAGCAAAGGAACGTGGAACTGGAGTGAGAGAATGCATCCAGCAGTAAAACTCTCAACTGTGGTGTTAATAGGTTGTTAGAATGGGAATAATATATTAGAGCTTTCCCTGTTAGTGCCTTGTCATGGGGATAATTGAAGGGGTGTGACACACATCAGTGGGAGCCTGGAGCAATCTGCTGTGTGCAGTTTGATCCGAACCACTGCAGTGCTCTTCATTGTGGCAGCAGGACAGGGGGTTCAGGCAGTCTGAAATGGAATTTGCCCCTCCAAGGAGGGACTTGGATGTGCAGTAGAAAAGAATTTGCCCCTCTAAGGAGGGACTTGGATATGCGATAGAAAAGACACCACTGGCGCGATAGAGACAAAGTACCGTAAGGGACAGATGAAACAATAATGAAAACTAAGCTACAAACAGCAAAGATCAGCCCTTGTACCTTTTGCATCATGGTCTAGCAAGAAAAACCAAGCAAAATGAATTTAAGTTTGCCATCCTGAAACCCAAGTGAGCTACTTACAAGCAGCTTCTATGGAGCGAACCTGTTTCTGTGGCAAAAGAGTGGGATGACCTGTCAGAGTGGTGAAAAGCCAGCCAAGCTGGCTGATAGCTGGTTGCCTGTGAAACTAATCTAAGTTCACTCTTAATTCTTCTCTAAGGAAAACCTACAAACCCTAATGAAGTGAATTAAGGGCTATTTAAAGGGGGTACAGCTCCTTTAAAGAAGAATACCATCTCCATGAGCGGATAAATACTGATTTTCCAATTCCATTGTGGGGCTCTCAAGCAGCCATCAACAAAGAGTGTGTTAAAGCTCCACACTACAAAAATACAAGAACTTTATGACTCCCTCCCCATTAACAGGCTAACCTATATTTAAATAGGAGAATTAATCCTAGAATGAGTAACCAGGGTCCCCCCTCTACAATGCAAGCTTACATCTGTACATTATTAACAAATCACAACAATACAACAAATCAAAGAGGCAGAGTATTAAATATCTTGTTAACCCGGCAGAGGAGTGTCCATTAAGAAAGATTAAAACCTGCAAAAGCAGCTAGGCAAACCCATCAAGGCCTGACTGTTTACCAAAACCATGGCCTTGAGCAAASCTGTGCAGCAGCCGTGTGTAGGCAGGGCTGGTGTTGTGCTCCTTCTCCTCACAGCTGAGTGCTCAGGGGTGAGCACCTCCTCAGAGGGCAGGGATGCTGCTAAGAGCTGGACTCAGATCCTCCAACCTCTCCATATCACTTGCTGAACAGATGGTGAGCCATCATCCTTGTTATTTTTCTGTTCCAGACTCATGGAGAGATGTGAGCTGGCAACTTCTTTTTCTCAGCTTGGGACCAACAGATCTGTAGAAGTCAAAACATTATTATTATCTTATTAATCTCTAGGGAACCATTGAGATTTGGGCACCTCATTCTAAGTACATAGACTTGCTGCAGGCTAGTAACAGTTCCCAAACAGCTCAAGTCAGTATGGATCTAATTTTGGCATAAACCTGCAAGTTATCTCTAAATTTCCTTTATGCCAATCCCATGTTTTGCTGTAAGGGGTGTTGTTTGGGTGTGACCACATGGATGAAAAGCTCCTATCCCTGCTCCCAGCTTCTTCTGGCAGTAACTGCTCATGACAGACTCCTGATTTTTGTACTCCTGACCTGCTGAAGTTCCTTACATGTTCCCGTTTTCTGTCACGTTTGTGTGTGCCTGCAGCTGGTCACTGTTTGCTGTGGGGATCTCTGGTTTGGGCTGGGTTACTTTTAACCCCCTTAGTGTGACACCAAGCATTCATCTGAATATGCCATTCAAGTCAGATGGGTACAAAAGTAAATAAAAATGTTTTGGTGAACAATTCCTAAGCTGAGCTGAGAAGCTAAAACCACGAGCATTGTCTCTAATGTTAGACAGCAAGGCAACAGGAGCTACAACAAAGTTCTCTTACATAACAAAGCAATTACGTTTTCTCAGTCTCACAAGTTTTTTGACAACACAGCTTTGTCAGGCTTTTCACTGATAACACTTTGAGGCTCTTCAGGGGAAATGTGATAAATAAGCAGTCACTGTTCCCAGCTTGGTTTTGATCACCAATTTCTACTGAAGAAGTATTTTATGTTTTACATCCAGGCTGATACATTCTCATATGTCAAAAAGGTCACGTAGCTGTCACTGAGGGAAGTCACAAGTCAATAAGGGAAGATCCCTAATGGCATCAAAACCAAACCAAAACAGAAAAGCCATTGTGCCTATAGGAGGGAAACAAGAAGCCTGGGTTAACTTTCATGGTTAGAAAGAGAGCTAAGTAATGAAGATGTCATAGAGTTTCTACAAGCCATTTTTTGTCCTAATCTTCCTGAAAAATTACATGAGCTGCAGCAGCAAGATTTCTAGACAAAACTGTGCCACACTTACAAATTAAAAATAAATTATGAATGGCTCTGTACAGGAAAATATAATTCTTCCCATTGAATGGACCAGGGAGAACATGTCTCTTAGGGCTTATAGAAACACTTGGAGAAGGCAGACAGTTTTTGTTCTAAAGCAGTAAAAATCAATATTTGTGGCTGAATTTTGCATTGATTTCACAAGGCAACACAGGCAACTAGGGCTAGGCAACTAGGATTTAAGCTAATACTGTGAAAAAACAAAGATGATGCTTAAACCCAGATCCCAGGTGCTAAAGGGTGTCACGTGGGCATTTCTGAGACCCAGACATGAAATTGTACATGCTGGGATTCGGCCTCTGTGCTGGGTGCGGGGAGTCAGCCCATTTTCAGAACGCATCACCTCTTCAAACCCTGGAAATGGCAGGAGTGTGTGCAGAGCCTGAGCACTGGATGCATCAGCAGCCCTTTGGGTGTGCAAGCGTGGGTTTCTTTCTGGAGGCTCATTCTCCTGGCCTTAGTTGCTCTCAGAAGGAGCTCGGGGCGTTCTGCAGCGCTCAGCTGCTCCCAGAGCTCACACTCCTGTGGGGCCAGAGGCAGGGCAGGGTCAAGCACCTGCAGCTCCCTTCCACAGTCTCCAGAAATCCCAGGAGAATGCTGGATGGGTCAGCATTTGGTTCTCCTGCAATGGTTGTTATTCCCAAGTGCCTGGGAAAAAATAAAACCTTGTGGGTTTGGCATTGCTGCAGGCAGACAAAAGGACAAAATTACTGAATCCAAGTGAAATTGCTGGCAGGATTTTCTAAGATAAAGTACTGCCTGCTACCTGTGAAAAAATACCTATGTACATAGTTTTGTTCTTTCTGGGGTGATAATTCTGAGCTCTTTAATGACCGCAGCTGGTAAGGAATGTATTTTGAATGGTAGTAACTATAATAACTCTTTAGAAGTATATAGAAAAACAAAACTCTAAAAAAGATATAAAAAAATAAAACTCTAAAAAAAAAATCTATAACACCTATAATAATTCTTCTCAGCAAAGAACCTCAGCCACCTAGCTGAACCCCTGCTGTAGAAATGACTCAGGGGCAAAACTGATGATTCAGAAGGTGAAATACGACTTCACGTGGCACGTGGGTGTTCTTCTGAGGTTTCCATTCAAGGATCCACCTTGTTTGGTTTATGAGCTCTGACAAGACCTCACAGCCCTCACTAGCAGAATGTAACACGAAGCACTGCACTAATTCAGAGGTGTCAGATCTGCCACCTGAGATAAAATACACACAGGTACCATTCAGATTTCTTATTAAGCTCTCAGCCTTTTCTGTAGGAATAATTTAATTAGGTGAAGGGAGAATAAATTCAAGTTACATATGGGAAATGCTGCTGAAAATATCCTAGGAAAAATAATGCCAGTAAATGGCAATGTGAAGTACTATGGGAAAGTCTATTAAAATAACCAAATTTACACATATATCATGTTTAGTCTCAAAGCACCTTGTAAACATTAGTTATCCTCTTGTGCTATGGATGTATAGTGCCACTGTCATATTTTCTGAAAAATCCCCTTGCCCAGGATTTCTTCTGGGAAGCTGAGAAGCCTCAGAGAAAAAGGAAAACAATTCTTATCTCATTTGCTTCTCCTGTGTTTTGCTGCTTTGGAATGTGGTTGGAGATTGTTTATCCAACATGTGAATTGTTTTAAATGAATGACCAATCATGTCAGGACTCTGGAAGGAGTCACGAGTTTTCATTATTATCTCTTTAGCCTTCTGTAAGCATCCTTTCTGTGTTCTTTAGCATAGTTTAGTATAGTATTCTCTAATATAATATAGTAACATAAAATAATAAATTAGCCTTCTGAGAACATGGAGTCAGATTCATCTTTCCTCCCAGAAACTACCACAGTGTAGCACCAATTCCTCTGTTTTACAGGGCTGTGTCAGACTTCCAAGGAAGAGCTCATACATTCAGAAAGCAGCAAGGAGCTGGCTGTGACCCTGGAGCCTTGTGACCCTTTGTCCTGCTGGAAAAGGTTAGGACTCCTTTGTTACTCCATTTACTCAAGTAGGGAACACAGATAGAAAGGTCCCTATCAGAGCAGCTCTGCAACAAGTGTTGTTCTTACTCCAGCTACATCCCATAACCATCACAGAGAACCAAGAGGCACTGCTGGGAAATTCCCCTTTCCCAAGAAAAGGAGGGGTGTGGGGGTGCTGGTTATGGGTTTCTCTGGGTCTGCATTGAAGGCTCCCGAGATGGTAGTTCGTGTTCAGACTCAGGTGTTTTTTATTGATTATCAGTACAACAGTCTCACAACCATGAGTTCAGCAGCAAGGCACAAAATGGCCAACAAGCTCTTGTTGCAAGGTTTTTTAAGACTAAACTATCCAATTAAGAGCTGACACCCAGGTTGTTTTCCCTTTTAACCCAATGACTGATCCCTGCAAGCCCACTGTGTAGATTTTTCTGCCCAATTACAAAACATCACCCAAACCCATGAAGAAGCAGCATGAAGAAGAAACCCAGGACAACACCCTGTGCCCTCCATCTTGCTTCCATCCACAACACACTAAAAATCCCAAAACCTAAATTCCTCACCCAAAGATACACCTACATTACTCTCTATGATCTATTTCACACTTTTGTGGATTCCAGTCTATCTTGAAGTCTGGGAAACTTTCTCCATGAGTGAGGGTCACAGTCAGTGCTCCCCTGGGGGTCAGGACACCCCAGAGCAGACAGAGAAATATTCCCAGTGCCCTGGGTTTCCAGAGAGGAGCCAGGCAGTGCAGCCCCTGCCTGTGAAGGTGTCCCTGGAACAAGGAATGGGAGCCTGGCAGGTAGCTCAGGGTTTTGGTTGCTCCTGCAGAAGAACTTGCTGTGGAAACACTGCATTATTTCTTTCAGGCACTGGAATGTGGCCATCATCATGTGAGGAAATACCCATGAACAAGTGGCCTTTTAATATTAACAAAAAGAAAAGAGAAAAGGTCATGAGGTACAAGGGCATAAATTCACAATTAGGGCTGAGCACGTGAGGAACACAGGGAGATGGAGTTGGAAGAGCATCATTAAAGACCTCTGCAGGTCTTTAAGTTGTTTTTTTCAGCTGGGGAGCTGCTTGGAGTCAGCTGAGCCCGGTTCCTGGCTAAGGGAATTGAGCAGGGCCCTGGAGAGAGAGAGAGAAGGCTGGGAACAGGTGGAGGGCACTTTGGAGAGCAGTTTCCCATCAATGATCCAACAGCTGCCAGGTGGGGATGGGAATGTTCTCCCCTCAACCCCTGCATGGTTCTGTGGCTTTCCTGCACTGGCTCTGGCATTTATCTGGCCACAGAGAAATGGAGTTCAGGTAGCAGAGCTGGCAGAGACCAGCACCATGGAAGAGGAGGGAGAGATTTTCTCTGATTTGCAGTGGCAACAGGCTGGGAAAAGGAATGGAGCAAGGCTAGCTCTGAGCTGAGACCAGCTGTGAGAGAGACTGTGACTTCAGTATCCCCATGGGATTCTCTTTGGATTTTACTTTATTTTGCTTTTGGAGTTTGTTGGTTTTTTGGTTTTTTTTTTTCCCTTAATTTCTTTTTCTAATCAAAAATATGTTATGTGACTCAGAGAGTCAAACACTTTGCTGTAACAGAAGTGAATGTCAGGTCCTGTGAATAACTCCTGACTTACCTGTGAAGGCCTTTTATTTCCCCTAGCAACTCCCTGGTTAAAGACAGCTCTGCTGGAAAGACGCTTTGAAATTTTGTTTTCAGGAGATTAAAGTCTGATGGAAACATGCAGCTCTTGAATGAATGTCCTATTGTCATGCTAAGATTGCCTGCAGAAACGCTTAAAGAAAATCTTCCACTGCCACTGTGTTTGTGGGGAAGGAACAATTTAATTGCAATAATAACAAGGTGATTCTGAAAGAATAAATCATGTCTGCAGCAAGCCATGCCTTAAGTGTGGATCATGGTTGCAGTGACATCTCCAAACAATTACTCAGCACAGGAGAAGTCAGTGAGCACAGACTGTGAAACTCAGTGGGAATGTGCTGGGAACGGTTTTCCTGTTATATTCCCTACCCTGACCTTTTCCCAGGAGTGAGGGAGAAATAATGCTGTGGAAGCTGAGATTGTTTGCATGAGGTTATCACAAGCAAAACGGCCTTTTCTGGGTGAGCTGGACAATTCTTGGGGAAAGGGGTATTATTCCAATAGGGGAGAAACTGATTAAAGCAACTGTTGTGTGTGACTGGGAATGGGACTTGAGTTCTCTTGCTGACTGGAGAAAATGGAGACGTAAATATGGAAATGTTCACCCTCTTCATAGGTGCTCTGTGGGCAAGAGAAATGAGGCATTCATTTTTTTTTTTAATTGGATATATAATTAAAATAAATAATGCAAACTGCACTTGGATGCAAGCAAACACATATTTCTGGAAAGAGTTATTAACTTCTGGGAAGTTTAGGTAAAAGCTGTACAAATTAGGAAAGATTTCTTTATGTAGTTTGGTGTCATTATACAATTGGTTTCTTCAGGCAAATCTCACCTTCTACATAAGACTAGCTTTTTCTTCCTTCCTATGATTGATTGATTTTATTCATTTTTTTATTATTAGTATATATTATATGTGTGAATAATCTCCTAGTATGATTCTTGATCACCAGGTGATCTGTCACCTCTGAATTTCAGAGGGCCAGAATTAACAGAACATGGTGGCCAAAGGAAAGAATCATAGAATTGTAAAGGTTGGAAAAGACCTCTGGGATCATCAAGTCCCATCTGTTAGCCCAGCACCACCATGCTCACCACCAAACCATTTTCTCAAGTGCCATAGCCACATGTTTTTTGAAGGCTTCTTTGTAAGTGTTCAAAAAATATGTGGCTATGGCACTTGAGAAAATGGTTTGATGGTGAACATGGTGACCTCCACTGCTTCTCTGGGGAGCCTCTTTCAATAGTTCCTGTGAGAAATTCTTTCTTAATATGCAATCTAAATCTTCCCTGGCCCAATTTGAGGCCATGTCCAGTCATCCTGTCCCTTGTTTCCTGAGAGAAGAGACTGACCCCACCTGGTTACAGCCTCCTTCCAGGCAGCTGTGGAGAGTGACAAGGTGTCCCCTGAGCCTCCTTTTCTCCAGGCTAAACACCCTCAGCTCCCTCAGAGACTCCTCTTGAGACTTGTTCTCTCTCATCAGCTTTGTTGCCCTTCTCTGGACATGCTCCAGTGCCTCAATGGCTTTCTTGTAGTGAAGGGTCCAAAACTGAGCCTAAAAGGGTCCAAAAGGGTCCAAGACTGACTATTCTGGTGTGGCCTCACTGTCACTGAACACTGGGGTAGTTCTGCTCCATTTTTGTTGATTATGGAATTAATGTATTTGGCCTGGGTCTGATTCACTTGGATGAGTTAATTTAAATCCTACTGTGCCTGTGCAAGCATATACCAAGGATTTAATTTGCTTGAACACCAAGAAGTGAATGAAGAATGAATGAACAAAGCTAAAGCCATTCACATCCTCATTCAAGCAAATACCCAGGTAATGGAATTGGGGAAATGACTGAACTAAGCACATATCTGGGGCCTAATAATCATAGATTTTCCTCTTACTCTGCCAGGTGCATAGAGCACTATGTATACTCTGAATAACCAACAGGGACATGTATTCCATGTCCTGAAATTAAATAGAGTTGCAATCATGCTGCTTCCATCAGCTGCTGCAGCTGCAGCTTCTTTACATAAAGGGAGGGAACTTTTGGAAACTATTTCCTTTCCTGCCAGAACTGAGAGGGCCAGCTCTTTCTGAAACAGTGAAATAGATCAGCCAGTTCAAAGAAACCAAAGCAGGCCTGAAATTCTGTATTTGGATTCACACATGACCCTGACCTTGGACCTGGCTTGGTTAAGCAAGCCAGCATAAAGTCACTGACTTGGAGAGCAGGGGAGTTCAGCACTGAGCTATTACAGTAGAATGGAGAGTGGACCCTGTTTCCTTACAGGGATGAAGAGATTTTTGCTTGTTTGTTTGGGTTTTTTGGGGGTTTTGGTTTATTTTTCTTTTTTTTTGTGTGTGTTTTTTTTAGAGTTCTGACTACTACTTTGCCATGACTTTAACCTGGTGAGAATCAGAACGGGAAATGCCAAGAGCCCCTTGCTCCTTGGAGGCCTATGGAATGGAGAGCAGCACAGTCTGCCCTCACTGAGAAGTTGTGAGGATAAGGGAATTAAGTCATGAAGGGACTAAGTTAATTGGTGACAGTTGCCTGAGACAGATGTCAAAACAGGGCTTCCTTTTGTCTCATCTCTCCTGGCTACACGAAGCATTTGAAAGAACTTTACTCTTCGGTGTATTACACTGGAATATAATTTGTCAGTAGAAGGTGACAGAAAAGCTACCACAGCAACAGGCTGCTGAAGTTAAAGTTTGATCCCTTTTTGTGTGTGTGTGTGTTGTTTGGAGAGAAATACAAAGACTTTCTCCCATTAATTCCTGCTGATTTCCTTCTATGCTGAATCCAATGCTTTTTCACTCAGATATTGGTTTGCTAGACATGCTGCAGCAAACAGACATCCAGGAAGATATCAGGGTAATTTACTGCCCTAAAGATGTTCCTCCCCATGAGCACATGCTAGAGCAGAGATGGAGCCTGTCACTGTGCCCAGTGTTCTGTAAGATGAGACATCTAAAACTCCATCAATTCTTGTGCTTTCCTTTCCTCATACTTTGTAAAGACCACATTTTCTAGCAAAACAAGGTGTTCTGCCCTGACAGGGCTTTCTCTTGGTTAAACTCTGTCACTGTGAGCTGGGCCACAGTGGCTTGGCATGATATCATGACATTATCATGATATCATGCCAAGCCACTGATAATGTCTTGGCATTATATGACAGCAGGATAATGTTGTCTCCCAGAGACACCACTCTGATCTTCAGTCTCATTTCATTTTGGGATCCTTTCTTGCTGATCTGTGCCCTTGTTTTGATGACTCAGAAGGAAATATTTTCACCAAGCATCCAAAGTGTGATCAAATGCTGCTGTAGGGTTTTTTGTGGTGTTTTTTTTCCTTTCAATTCAAACTTCATTCTCCTTCTCTTTTGCAAGATCAAGGGTGAAGATGAAGATGTGCAGTGGCCCAGATTCATTCCCAATCACTTCCCTGGGAGTTGCCTGCTAATCAAAGGTGGGTCTTTCTTCACCTATTGCAATTCCTACTGCTTTTTTTCCTCCTGTGCATACACACCTCCTTCCATCCCCTCAAATTCCTCTGCAACTCCAATCACTTCTGATTCATTTCTGTGTTTTATGGCTGCTCCTGGTGTGGCCCCTGGGATCCAAGAGCAGCTACAGGACTTGGGACCAAAGAAGGCTGGATGACAGCACTTCCCATGAGCCAGATGTGTTTTGTCACACCTGCACCAGTGATGTGAGAGGGCACTACAAGAACTCTGAGCTGGATCCAGACTGAAAGGCTTGACAGCTCTGTGATTCTCAAACCTCAGCTGCCTGGGATGATTTTAGTAGTTGCTGTGAGGTTCACAGCAAGACTTTAGTCAGGTAAGCACCTAAAAATCTGTGCAGAAACTATTTATGCAGCCCTTATTCCATATGCCAGCCCTTTGAGGGCCCTTCAGTCCTTCAGAGTGGCAAAACATTCCACCTGGTCCCTTCCACAGAGACAGGGGAGCTGGTGAATGAGCCCTCAGATTTAATCTGAGCCATCAGCTTTAATGGAAATCATTGTTAATTAAAGAAAACTCATCCCTGTTTGAAGCAAATGCTGGTTCATTGGCAGGATTAATCACTCCAGGGGCAGACTGGCATTTCCCCTCCTCTCTTGGCATGGGTGGAAACCACCCACATGTTTGGAGCTTGCAGCTCCTCCTGCTGTGTGATGGCACAAAGGGGCAGATTTGTCACTCTCTGGGGACCAACCACATGAAACTGTTTTATTTGCTCAGTCCTTTGCAGAGGGTGGCTGGTTTGTGCCTGGGAAAGCCAGCTGGTATCAGATGGCTGCTTTAACAATTAGAAGGGTGCTGTTCCTGCTGCTTAGGGGAGGGGGTTTATCCCTTATCAAAGACTATAAACATCTTTTCACCCTCCACAAATGACCATCCCACCTGCAAGGAGCTAGGAAAACCTTCCCAGCTCACTGCAAAAGAAGACGGGGCCAGTGCAATGAGCAACAAAAAACCACAAATACTGATTCTCCCGGGAAACACAGAGGTGGAGGGGACAGAAAGTGAAGCCTGAAAGGGCTTTTCCTTTCTCTTGTGGTAAATTATTAAATGCTAACCTTGATTGCAGCATTAGCCTAAAATCCCTGTGTCCAGACCCTTCAATTAGCAGTTCTCCAGTGGTGCCACCTTTGAGCCTTAGGCCCCAGCAAAGTCAGTTCTCATCCCCATTTTCCTCTTGTCCACCTCATCCCCTGGGGCTCAGATTTAATGTTATGTTCTCCATGCCACTGCCAAAGAAGGCTTTTCTTAACAGGGATGAGAGAGAGGGAAGAGGTGAGAAACAGAGGCTGAATTCCCAGAGGCTCCTTCAGCCCTGGTGGGACTTGATGAATTCCTGTCACACCTGTGAACAGCAGCACCTAAGTGGGTAAATTCAGTGTTCAGCCAGGAAAAAGAGCAGCTGGCAGCTGTGAGAGAAGCCCTGGGGGAAGGAAGATTTGTCACTATCTCTTGACAAGTGGTGGGAAATAACTTTCAAGGGCAGGTCTTCTCAGGTACAGGGAGGTTTGGTGTGATGGTGTTCACAGGGGCCTCAGGTTGAGGGAAGAGACGAGGATCTGACTCCATGTTTCAGAAGGCTGATTTATTATTTTATGATATATATTACATTAAAACTATACTAAAAGAATAGAAGAAAGGACTTCCTCAGAAGGCCAGCTAAGAATAGAATAGGAAAGAACGATAACAAAGGTTTGTGGCTTGACTCTCTGTCCGAGCCAGCTGGGCTGTGATTGGCCATTAATTACAAACATCCAACATGGGCCAATCACAGATGCACCTGCTGCATTCCACAGCACCAGATAATCAATGTTTACATTTTGTTCCTGAGGCCTCTCAGCTTCTCAGGAGGAAAAATCCTAAGGAAAGGATTTTTCATAAAAGACGTCTGCGACAGTTTGGGGCATTTTGTCAGCTAGTGAAAGGAAACAGTCACACTGACAAAGCTCCAGCCTGATGCAGCACTGCAAGGGACCCGAAAAAAGGACAAATGGGAGATTGAGGATTTTGTTTGTTGGTTTGGGCTTGTCTGTTGTTGATTTTTTAATGGCAAAATCTCTGATGAATTTCACATGGACTCCTTCCTAGGGAATTTGGATGGATATCTGGGTGGATCTGAGGCAATGGAGTGGCACTTGGGCCATGGTAAGTGGCAGTGGTGGCTTTGAGGAGGTACCCCAGCTGCTGGGGAGCAAGCCCTGGAGGTGCCTGAGGGATGGGGATGGGGCCAGCACAGCCAGGGCTGAGCAGACAGCCCTCAGTGGAGGTCTCCTGTTTTAAGAAATATGCACTGAATTTGTTCTCTAGTGGGGGAAAAGGGAGTCATTCTGGGGTAGAACAACAGTCAGGATTGCTGGAAATTGACAGAAAAAGTGAGTGAGGCATAGAGAGGCAGTGAATGCAAAACATTTGTCCTGTAAGAGCACCTACACAGCATGATGCCTTGGTTTGGAAAGACACGAGTCTGCTGAGGAAGGCAGGAGCCTCCCCTGAAATGGAAAATGTAAACCCCCTCCCTCCAAAATTTGAAATTAAGGGGCTCTCGGGCAAAAGTATGGGAGCAGGAAATAACAGCTCTTTATTAGGGAAGAAAATAAAAAGATAAAATAAACAATGCAGTAAACTAAAACAACACTGACAGAGTCAGAACACAACCTGACACCCTGTGGGTCAGGGTGTTGGTAGCAATCCAATTGGAATTGTGGCTGCAGCCCTCCTGGAGTGTCAGGTGTRGTTCTGCTGGAGCGGGGATCCTGTAGAAAAGGTGGAGTCTTCCTCTGAATATCCAGGGGAAGAGGCTGCTGTTCCTCTGGGAAATCCACTGGAGCAGTTGTGCTGGTGTTCCAGAATCCCCAGATTGTATCCGGGTAGGAATGCTTGGCTCCTCCCCCTGGGCGGAGCATCTCCCAATGGGATGATGGAATTTTATCAGCCATGCAGGGACACTCACTGGCCCTTTAACAGCAGATATCTCCCTGGAGGGAGGATTGGTTTGTGGAAGAGAGAAGGAAAACTGCCCAATTAACAGAAGATAACTGCCCCACCTCTAAGAGAAGGCAAATAGAATACACATTGCCTTGCAATCCAGGAAACATGAGGACTAGGATTAGGAGAGCTGGCTGCTGTCTGTCTGTCTGTCTTCCCCACTGCCTCACCCTGTACCCCCCTGATTTACCCCAGCAGCCTCCTGATGTGGGGGCTCATCATCTGGGCACCAGGCTGAAATGTCACTGCTGGAGGACACACTCCTTAAACAGCAGAGTGAACGCTGTAGGGTCCGACAAACCTTGGGAACAAGGATTGCCCTGTGGGGAGGGCAAACCAAGCACTTGTAGGGTGCTCATCATGGAAAACACTGCCAGGGAAAGGTGCTCTGGAAAACACTGCCAGGGAAAGGTGCTCTGGAAAACACTGCCAGGGAAAGGTGCCTTGGAAAACACTGCCAGGGAAAGGTGCTCTGGAAAACACTGCCAGGGAAAGGTGCCTTGGAAAACACTGCTAGGGAAAGGTGCCTTGGAAAACACTGCCAGGGAAAGGTGCCTTGGAAAACACTGCCAGGGAAAGGTGCCTTGGAAAGCACATGCTTGGTATAAGGGTCTCCATGGGAATTCATCCCATCCAAGACATCCAACTGAGGTATTTCAGGTGAACACTGACATCACCAGGCTCCTCCTCTTGTCATTGAAAGGCTCAACCTACCCTGTAGAGAGTGAAGGGTAGCACTGCTCCAGATTTTCCCTGCAGTGCCCGAGCCCTGACCCCATCAGAGCCTTCCAGCAGCCCTTCAGGTGCTTTCACCAAATGAAATTTTTCCCCTTCCTCCATGGATTGTAGCTTAATCAATACAGCCTAAAGACAGAGCAGCCTACAGCTGCTTTCTGTGCTGCTGGCTTTGGCCAGGAGCAGAACAGCTCTGTGTTATAAACTCTGTGGTCCCACAAGCCTGGAAGGGGAAAGGAAATAAAATCCAAGTGCAGGCAGAGCAGGGAGGTGATGCCTGCCCATAAAGCAGAGCACACAGCACTAGCAGTGCAATTGAAGGGCCTCCAGGGCTCCCTTCTGATCCAGGGGATACTTTGGAACAGAATATCAAATATCCAGAGGCCTGGCCTTGGCTTCATATCAAGTAGAGATTGATTAGTGCAGGAGTGATGGTGAGCCATGGGCATTTGAGAAGCCCCACATGTCAGAACTTCATGCCAGCCTTCAGCCAGTGCTAATCAGCATCTGATTTAAGGTTCAAAATTTTTTTTTAGGCAAAGTTTCATTTGACCTTTAAGCATCCTTTCCCAAGTTATGTGTTCTTTTCAGCCACTTTCTTACCAGCCCAAGCACAAAAGGTCTCTCCAGCTGGACAAAAGTGTCAGGATATTTTCTTTCTTTTTTTCTGTCTGGCTTGCAGCCTCCTCTGTCTTGTAGCAAATGCAACTTTCCCTTTTATGCTCCCTACACCAGATGGATAAATTAGACTTGCTTTTGCCCATTTGCTGGCAACTGTACTGCAAGATCTCAAGCACTTGATATTAACTGAATTATTAGCTGTTAATAACAGTTTTCTGTGCAATGTAAACTGATATGCTAAAGAAGAGTGGGCCTAATAGTCAAGCATTTTCTAGATTACTCTTCCATTTACTAAAAGCAACCAATTGCTGCTAAAAACAAAAAAGAAGGAAAGACAGATTTCATCTTGCTGTGCAAGATGTGCATTTCAGCAGCTGCAGGTCTCTCAGAAGGCTTTTTGGAGTTAATCAGCAAAAAGGGCAAAGTGCAGGCAAAATCTGGGCTGGGAGATTTTCTGGGCGGATTTTCAAGTCCATTAATAACAGCTCAGTGCCTGGCAGGGTGGGGGAGCAGAGCAGATGTGGGGGTAAAGGCAGAAGAGCTGCGCTGCTGGGAGGAGTGCTGTGCCGCTCCGTGATGGCTGAGAGGGCAGAGCAGCCCAGCTTCCTTCCCACTGGCAAAACCACAGCACCAAAACGTGGCACAAGGCGCCCAGAAGCCACGGGAGGAGGGTGAAATCAGCCCTGGGACGTGTCCTGCCCCAGGAGCCCCTCTCCTGCACAGATCTGCTGCCTCCTTGCTGCCCTGGCTCCTCACTCTGGCTCGGCACGGCCTGGGAGGTTTTCCTGGGCTGTTTTTGTGTTCTCCTTGCTGCCTCTCAGAGCAACAGGGTGCTTGGAGCTTTGCTTCTCTCCCCACACCTGGCTGGGGAAACAAGAGGTGCCTGTGCCAGGAGGAGAGGTACATGCTGCTGCTGAGGGCTCCTTGGGAGAGGTCTCCTGACCTGTTCCTGTCTGGGAATGGCAGGAAGGGAAGCTTCTCTCCATCCCTGTGTCCTGGCACAGCAGGCAGGGACCAGCCGCTGCCTTGCAGCTCCCACTCCCTTCAGTCAGCTGCTGCTCTCCAGCCACAGATTCTGTCACAGGGTCATGAGGTCCGTGCCTGGCTCTTGCTGTGGTGTTTGTGCTGTCAGAGGAATCTGGGGAGACTTTCTGGTGTTGCTCCAGGCTGACTCCTCCTCTCTTCCATGGGTCAGGAAGCCTCCCCTCTGCATTAGCAGGGCTGGCACCCACGTGTTCCATCCCTCACGGCCTCCCCTTTGCTCTGTGCTGCTGGCAGGGGCTGGGAGGATGTTTTCCTACTAATTTTGCAGCACCAAAGCACAAGGAGCAGATGGGCTGAGCCTGTTGCTGAGTCTGCTTCCTCCCCTCTCAGCATATTTGGCAAAGGGGAGGAGATGCTGGAAGCCTGGGCTTGTGCTGGGGCCAGAGCCTGGCATCAGCTTGGTGCTTGCTGCAGGTCCACAGCTGAGCCTGCAGGGTGGGCTCAGCCCCGTGGGTCACACTGAGGCACAGCATGAGAGCCTGCAGAGCTGCACAGACCTGGTTCTGGCTCCCAGGGAGGTGTTTCTCAGGGTGAGATCCCTCCTCTCTTGCTCACACCACTGCCCACAGGGGATATGGGCATCAACCAGCCATGCTACAGCAGGTCAGGCGGGCAAGCAGAACTTTGAGGTGCCCTGAGGTGGTCCCACATTGTGGTGGTTCTCTCAGGGGTCCCAGGGTGAGGGAAGAGACGAGGATCTGACTCCGTGTTTCAGAAGGCTGATTTATTATTTTCTGTTATATATTACATTAAAACTATACTGAAAGAATAGAAGAAAGGATTTCATCAGAAGGCCTGCCAAGAATAGAAAAAGGATGATAACAAAGGCTTGTGACTGACTGAGACAGTCTGGGCAGC
>JACDOX010000086.1:2178850-2196649 GCA_014549065.1 Cardinalis cardinalis | reverse complement strand
ACTCCATGTTTCAGAAGGCTGATTTATTATTTTATGATATATATTACATTAAAACTATACTAAAAGAATAGAAGAAAGGATTTCATCAGAAGGCCAGCTAAGAATAGAATAGCAAAGAATGATAACAAAAGCTTGTGTCTTGGACAGAGAGTCTGAGCCAGCTGACTGTGATTGACCATTAATTAGCAACAACCACATGAGACCAATCACAGATGCACCTGTTGCATTCCACAGCAGCAGATAATCAATGTTTACATTTTGTTCCTGAGGCCTCCCAACTTCTCAGGAGGAAAAATCCTGAGGAAAGGATTTTTTATAAAAGATGTCTGCGACAGTTTGGGTATTTCTTTTATTCTTATGGTTGTCCAAGGAACGTGAGAAATTAAGTGTATTTTTGTGGTTCCACAGCCAGCCTGGATGATGTTGTGTTTCATGCCTGTCAGATTCAGGCATTTTGTTAAAATTAGAGATGATAGATTTATGGCCCAGAAGGGATTGCTGCAGCAGGCCAGACTTCCCTCTGTGATTTCAGCTTCTCTAGTCCCCTTCTGCTCCCTTGGTGTTCTCCCCTGGGGGGACAGGGCTTTTCAGGCACAAGTGTAACACAGACAAAGAGGAGCAGTAGCCCAAAGGTTGCTGTTTTGTGCAGAATTGACCGTGGCCAGGCCCTGGGTGCTGCTCCCTTCTGGCCCAGAGAGCTGCCTCAGCACCTTCCCTTCTCTCCATGTCTGTGGCTCAGAACAAATATTTGAAGGTTTGAGAGGGAAATGAGGACAGGGACAAAGATCTCCAGTATTCTTTTAAAGGAGATAAATTGACCTCTAGCACCAAGGGTTTTTCTAGAGTGGCAAACTGGGCTCAGAGCACAATTCCYATTGCCCATTTCCAGCGTGCTCTCTTCCTTCTTGGGCAGAGTTTGGTTTTCCTTCCTTCCTTTAGCAAAGTGTGTATCTCAGCACCCCATCTCCCCTTGCCAGGGCTCTTTCCCAGGCTTTTCTGCTTTCCTTTGCACTCTTCAAGTGCAGCCCCAGTGCTTGACTGAGCTATTGTCCAGCAGGGTGAGATGAGGTATCAGGCAGCACCAGGTGTCTGAAGTGGCCAGGCTGCACACAAGTGTTGCTCCTTGGCAGGTTACAAAGCCCCAAATTGCTGTGTGTCTACATTTTATTTATTTTAATTTTATTTTTTTTTAAGCAACGTTTCTACCATAATTCCACGGGGTTAGAAGCTGATTAAAATGTACCAAACAGTATCATCTTTAGTGCTTTGAAAAATCCCTGCAGCTGGTGGGTGGCTGTGGGGGAGGGAGTGATTGATGCAAAATGTCCCCTCTCCCCAGGAGATCTCTCTCCCCCACACCCAGAATCCTGCTCCTTCCACTTACATAACTTTGTCATCTCCCGGAGCACGGGTGCAGCTGATTTGTCACCAGGAGGAAGCTCAGCCAGGAGCTGGAGCAAGGGACAGGGGCCTGAGGGGTCCTGGCTTCTGTCCCTGGTGTGCAGTGGCCTCTTGGCTCCAGCTTCCCCCTTTGCAAAGAGGGTTTCCTGTTGGTTTCTGCCTCGCTCAGCTGGTGGGGGATATGAAGGGTGTGTTGACAGAAATGCTTTGAGATCCTTTGATGGAATGTGTTAATTTATTAATGGAATCTTCTCTAATCATCACATTTCTTTGCCTTAACCAAGGAAAATGCTTTGTGAGGGCGCAGTGTGGAGTTCAGCAAGCAAAGCCTGACCCCCAGTCAGCCAGCCCAGATGTGTGCAGAGGGGCAGTGCTGGGGTCCTGCAGGGTGGCAGGGGCAGAGCTCTGCTGGGGCTGCTCCCTGCCAGGCCGCCCTGGGACCCAGGAGCCCGCAGCACGTGGGATGGGCTTGGAAAGGCTGGGTATTTTTAGGGAGAAGGAATTTTGGCAACATGGACAAAGCAAATCTCAGCTGAGGGGAGACACTGAGAGCTGCTCAACGTGTGCATGCGTGATGCACGGGTGTTATTTTGGGAGAAACTTCATCTGCCTGTCCCCTGAAGCACATGGCAGTGCTCCTGAGCCCTGCCAGCCCCCAGCTCAGTTGGGACACTTTTATCCAGTCCCAGATGTTCCTGTACTCTTGGCTCTAGGGGGCTAAGGGAGTTGGTCAGCCCAAACCCGTTTATAAAACATTTTGCATCCATGTGGCAGCAATGGGAATGTCACATTCCTGGCACCACTGCCATGTGTCTGGGATATGACCAGAAAAGGAAAGGCTGCTGCCCTGCCAGAGTGTGGAGGGAGAGGGTGTGAGCAGCCACGGTGCAACACTGGGGAGGCAGAGGTGATTTTTGCCTGCTCTACAGTCTCAGTGTAACACCACTGAATTAGTCTGCTGAGCTTTAATATTTGAATCCTGGTATTTTTGCATGTTAAATCAGGAGAAGCTGTCCTTGAGGCAGGAGCAGGGGTTGTCTGTGTTCCTGCAGCACCCAGGCTGGGCAGCTGCTGCATTCAGCCAGCAGCAACAACCACCCTTAGGTTTAATTAGTGATCAATATGTCATTTCAACTAATGTGAGAACGTTTACCAGGCAGGCTGTATTGGATTTTCTGGGAACAATGCAAGGAATAGGAATATTTCAAGACTATTTCAATAAGCAGATACTGCTGCTAGGCCAGGCTTATCTTCATGGTGTGATGTGCCTACAACGCTGGAGCTCAGCCTTTGTGCAGGGTCAGAGGGGAGGCTGTGGTCCCTGGTGTGGTATTTCCAGGGTTCTCTGTGACAGGAAGGAAAGATGAATCTGACTCCATGTTCTTAGAAAGCTAATTTATTATTAGCCATTCTATTCTATTCTATTCTATTCTATTCTATTCTATTCTATTCTATTCTATTCTATTCTATTCTATTCTATTCTATTCTAGAGAAAGGATACAGACAGAAGGCTTAACAAGATACTAATGAAAATTCCTGACCCCTTCCAGAGTCCCAGCACAGCCTGGCACTGATTCTAACACAACACATAAAACATTCATTTCAATATTTCCAAAAAGCCAATCATAAAATACGCATTTTTCACACCCTGAAGGTGGGAAACGTGCAGATCTGCACAGAGGAAGCCACAGGCAGGATGAGGGGCATGGCTGCCACTGCAGTCACGTTTTCAGACCTCGTAGCTCGCCCTGGGACCCACGAGCTGTGTCAGGTGTTGGAGGAAATCCCGGGCAGGGACAAGGCAGTCCCACTCACTCTGGCAGCAGCAGCATGTCTGCTGAAGTCACACTCAGGCAGTATTTTTAAAAGTGGCTTGAAAAAACTGCCAGCTCCTCTGCTGCTGAAAATGGGGCTATTTTTAGCAATTAGCTGTGTTCAAATGTTCCTTCCACGATCTGCACCGGCAGTAAAATGGTTTAGTAGATTACCAGATATTCCCCTAGATAAAAGCAGTGTTTGCTGTGTTAAAAAAAAAATGTTAACTCAGATGGAAATCTTCTCACTTCACAGCACCAGTTCACACTGAGGCAGGGTTGGGAAAGGGATATGGCCTTGGGGATTCCTGTTAACTCTTGTGTGCCCCCATTCTGAGAAAAACGTGACTATTCAGCTATGCTGCCTGGCTCCTGGCAGCTTCTTTCAGCTCACAACCTCAGACCTTTCCCTCAGTAAGGTGGAGGTGGACAAGATAATCAGTAGGTGAGTGGGATCTATTCCCATCTGGCAAACTCTTGCTGTTGAATGTAGTGCTCAAAAAAATCCTTCTGACTTTCGTGGCATGTGGCAGTTTGTATCATCCTATGAACTGTGTTGTGATGTTAATAATAACCCTAATAGTGGTGAAGAAGAATGTTTCCCAAGCAGGTCTTGCATCAGCCATCAGGCTGCCATGGGGTGGCAGGAGATGGCTCAGATCTGGAGATTACATGGACTGTTATGGAACAGGAACAGTGCCTCAGATGGCCCTGATTCTGCAAATACTGGAGTTGCTTTTTCTCAAAGCATGTGCTTACACTTGAAGTCTGCAGTCGAGGAGTTTAAGCAGAGACACAAAATTAAACAAGTGTTCAACAGATTTGTTACAATTTTAAGCCCTCTGTTTCAGAGGGCCTGGCATTCAGTACTGCCATGCAATTTTAATGCCTTTTGCTTGATCTGTAAAGCTGGAAAATTATTTAGCTGGGGAAAAATGTACAACATTGATTGCATGCATTTGTCAGCTTTCCCTGACTTTGGACAGGGGAGAGCCACAGGCCTGCCAGATTCAGCATTTCTTTGAGTGCAGCATGAGGATGCTGGAGGTTGTGGGTGCTGGAGGTAGCTCTCCCATCACTTGGAGTTTTTCAGGAAGGACTGGATGGAAAAAGCTCCTTTCAGTTATAAAGTCACCTGTGGAATAGGTTCAAATCCTTTCTTCTGCAGGGCAGGAAAGGGAGGCATAGTCTGCCTTTTATTTCTCCTGATGAGAATCTCTGTGAGTCAAGATTTCCTTTGCAAGCCAACATGGAAACTTTAATGCCTGACATTAAATATTCTTTTTAAAGCTGTGCTGAACTGAGGAAAAAAAAAAGTTAATTAGAGCTTCTTGCAAAGGAAATAAAAATGTATATTAGTTAAAGTAGTGACATTTCCTTTTGATAGAAAGCTGGTGTTTCCAAGAGTCTGAGATAAAGGCTAATAGGCAAGCTAATCAAAGAACACAGGAACAAGTCCTTATGCAATACCTCTCCCTTCTGTTCAGCACAGATCCATTTGATCTTTACCATTAAGCAAGGGAATTTAGCTTCATGTCACAAAAAAAAAAAGAATATCGGAGATTACAAGAGAAGAATTGTGTCCTGGCCAAAAGCTTTCTGTCTGGGTGTCTTGGTTTGGAAAGACAGGTGTCTGCTAAGGAAGGCAGGAGCCTCTCCTAAAATGGAAAATGTAAACCCCCTCCCTCTGAATTGTTATAAATTGGAAATTAAGGGGCTCTCAGGCAAAAATATGGGAGCAGGAATCACAGTTCTTTATTAGGGAAGAAAATAAAAAGATAAAATAAACAATGCAGTAAACTAAAACAACACTGACAGAGTCAGAACCCAGCCTGACACCCTGTGGGTCAGGGTGTTGGTAGCAATCCAATTGGGATTGTGGCTGCAGCCCTCCTGCAGTGTCAGGTGTGGTTCTGCTGGAGCAGGGATCCTGTAGAAAAGGTGGAGTCTTCCTCTGAATATCCAGGGGAAGAGGCAGCTGTTCCTCTGGGAAATCTAGTGGAGAAGTTGTGCTGGTGTTCCAGAATCTCCAGATTATATCCAGGTAGGAATGCTTGGCTCCTCCCTCTGGGCAGAGCATCTCCCAGGGGCATGCTGTAGTTCTTATTAGTCAGGCAGTGACATTCAATAGGAGGGCAAATAGAATACAATTTGCTTGGCAGTCCAGGACACTGGTCTTACGGCATCTTTCTCCACAGTCAAGTTGCAGTGAGATGTGGAGCTTGTCTTGACCTGCTGTAAAACCAGAGACCAGCCATAAATGTAGGTCTCGGATCCCGAGGATCTCTCAGAACTCAAGGAAGTACTAGAGCCTGAGCGTCCAGACTCAAATTTATTTCTAGGATGTGGGGAAATGCTGCTCTGCAACCCAGCCCTGGATCTTACATTGTCCTTCATGTTTCTCTTTTTTCTGTGCTTCTCTTCTGTTCCTTTTCACCCTCCTCCTATTTATCCCCTTCCTTATCTGCTGCTATGTTTCTCTGCAGCATCTTGCTCTTCATATGACCAACACCAAAACCTCTGCTTCTAAAAGCCAGAGGTGATAATTTCTTACCCCCAAAAGCATTGCATCTCCACAGGAGGAATGCTGTACTGGAACTCAGTTTTGTGGACAAGATTCACCAGCTGGAGAAGTAGGAGCTCTTGTTTTGATGCAACCAGTGGTGCTTCGATTACCCACAGAGCACAGCATCCATAGGTAGAGTGTGAAAAATGTGTATTATATGATTGGCTTTTTGCAAATATTAAAGTGAATATTATATGTGTTTTGTTAGAAAGTTATGCTGTATTAATTTTCTCAAGCAGTGTGTTAAATATAGTTTTAGGTTATAACATAATGTTAAAATAGAAACTATGCTATGTAAGATACTTTTTAACTAGCTCAAGAGATGAGATAATCAAGAAATCCTTTGCACAGAGATAACAGCAACAAGACACTGAGATCCCAAAGAGAAGAATTATTGCCTCCTTATTGGGAAGACCCAGTCTCCTTACAGACTCCATGGAGTCTGACCATGATTTACAAGATGAGGGGGGGAAGTTGACARTAAGTAGAAAACACCCTTTGTTTGAAAAGAATTTTTGAATCATGTATGAGATATTTGAATATGCAACAAGCTATTGCTTTTAAGAGTTAATTCTTTGTTAGTGAGCCATGCTTTCAAGAGGAAAGCATCCAAATGTTCATCATTCTTTACTTTTTTATTGTCCTAATTCTTATTGTCCAAATTCTTATTGCTCTAATTATATTACTATTTTTATAACCATTTTATTACCGTTAAACTTTTAAAATTTTAAAACACAGGATTGGTGGTTTTCACAAGAGCATCAGGGCAGGGGTCAGGCTCAGAAGGGCAGAGCCATGCTTTCTGCAACTGTGGGGTTTTTTTGGTAAGTTCGTAAAAGATTGGAGTTCTGCTGCTTGTAAAGCAAGCTGAAGAAGCTGCTTTCAATGGGCTCTCCTCCTCACCCAAGGAGGAGATGTCCAAAGAAGCATTTGGGAACTTCTGGGGTTGTATCAGGCAGTTCAGTTCCTTCATGGAATGCTGCTCTGATTCTGAGTTCAGGCAATTTCTGTTTCAAATCCCCGGTGGGTTTTCTTTTCTAATTACACTAATTAGCCTCAACTGAGAATAAAGAATCTGATGCTTCATGTCTGGCACTGCGTGTTCCTTGACAGAAGAGAGACAAGCTGGTGTTTGTGTCTTTCCCCATGAAGAAGAAAAGTTTGAGCAGGTTTTGAAGCCCAGAGTGAAAATAGGTTTTGCTGCAAAAGTCACTGGAAGTCAGAAAGCCACCCAGAACAGCTGAGGCCACCAGGGAGGGAAGTGAAGGGAAATGGATGCAATTTCAGCTTCTCTTCAGGAAATGCCACCTTTGTGCACCTCTGGGCTTTCTGGTTTTAGCTACAAAAAGGGATGAGGTGAAGCACTTTGCACACATCTTTATCAGACTCCACCACAATGCACGTGCTGAGCTTGAAAATCCACCCCTGCTTGCATTCACTGAGCCTGCTGGACATTTTGCCATGCACATTAGTGTGAGGAGGACCTCTTGTTGGTTCTCTTTCTTAAAAACTGATATTACAAAATGATGGACAGCCTCAAATCCCATTAAGCTCAATGCATGTGCTCAGCTGCTGATAGGATTTGATCTCTAGGCTTATATGTGGTTTATGTCTCTTTCTCCTTGGTGGCATGTCAAATGCCATATCACCCCCTCAGTTCTTCACCAGGAGCACAAAAATTGCTGCTGCTCCATTAAAAAAAAAAAAGAAAAAAGTGGAAATTATTACTTTTTTTTCTATGTGCTGCTGAGAGGATTCATAACAGAGTCACAGGCTGGGGTGAATGGAAAGGGGACCACTGCTGGCCTCTGCTCAAATCTAGTCCAGCAACAGCAGGATGCTTAGGGCCTCATTTAGCTGAATTTTGAATTATGTCCAAGGATGGAGTTCCCACAGCCTCTCTGTTCAATTACTTCATCACACTCATGATAATCCTTTTTTCCTCCTATCAAAACCACAACCTCTTTTTTGTTTCAAATCTATCACCATTCATTCTTCTGCTGTACACTTCTCCAAAGGGTCTGGCTCCATCTTCTCTAAACACTCACAATTAACAGAATTTGTGTTGCATGAAGAAAAAAAGATGGGCAGAGTTGCAGGATGCACATCCAGACTGAGACTTCAGATATTGTGACTCCAGCTGAGTGAGTCTGAGCTACTGGCTCAAATCATTGGTTCACTGAGGATCAAAAATGTACAAAAATCCTGTTTGATCTGAGAGCCAAACATGGCTCACAGCTTTGCACAGATCAATGAATTCAGACCGGATTTGTCACTGGGAGGAGCCAAAGGGAAACCTCCCCAAACAGGTTTCCAAACCAATTGTCCAAATTCCTTTTGAAAAACCCTGTAAGTGCCCCTTCACTTTGTGGTGGTCATGACTGAGATGTCCCTGTGTCCTTCCAGGTGGATTTGATATGTGATGTTAAGTGCTGATCCCCTGAGGAATGCAGATCCCCTTTAGGACTGGCACGTGTGATAAATCAGAGCCAAATCCAGAATAAAGGCTGCAATTGTGTCGCTGTGCTCAGCCCTCGAGGGCAGCTCTGAATTTGGCTGCCTGCTTTGGTCGCCTGATGGCAGTGGCAGCAATGTGGGATCATGAGAGTGATGTCCATGAAAGGGAAACCTTGAGGAGCTGTGAGTAAGGGGTCTCTTGGGAACTGTGCTCTTGGGTATCTGAAGAGCTGCAGCCAGTCTGTTCTCCTGCTGATGCTCTCACACTTTTGGGTGCTGGAGTTACCTTGATAAACAGTGTGTGATGCACAGCTGGGAAGGAAATATGTGCTGGGTGTCAGGTTTAAGGAGCCAACAGACTTGTTAAGTGTGTGTTTGACTCCAGATGGGCAGAGCAGACTCGTGCACTTGAGCAAGCTCAGAACCATTGCTGCATCAGGACTAGGGCCTGTTTGAGCAGCTGAAAGTTCAGTCAGAGCTTTCCTGACTCCTCAGAAGCTCTGGCCTCTGAGGTGTCAGGAGGCCAAAAATGGATAAGCAGTATGAAACTCTGCCACATGAAAGCTGGTAGAAACCAAAGTGCTCCTATACATTTATTTGCCTTTTTTCTGCTTTGTCCTGGAAGCATCACGGTGGCCCACTCTGGCCTGTTTTGATTCCTGGGGATGTAAATAGAAATATGAGTCATGATAACTCATTAACACTAGCTGCAGAACAATTAAGCTAAACAGTATTTTCCTTTGGGAGAGCCACAACTATTTCATGCCCTAGTTAATTGATTTTGATATGCTTTCCCTTGGCTAGGAAATGCAAGTTCCTTGATCCACATTCCCTGCTGGTTTTGGTCACTGAATTCTTGGTGTTTGAAAAGGAGATAATGAAAATGATCACATCCCATTTATTCCTAGAGACTCTCGGTTCACTGGGGGGTCTGAGCATTTCTTGCCATCAGCAGTAACGATGGTGGGTCTCGCTTAATGAGCAGCCACCGGGATAAGCATGCACAGAACAACAAATTAGCAGCCACACTGGCAGCCTCGATAGAAGGAAGACCACAGGGCTCCAGGATCTCTCCCAGAGGCCGTTAATTTGCTGATTCTTCAGTGAAATTGGTGATTGCTGGTCCCTGCAGTTAGCTGGCAYGGTACAGGAGGGCAGCTCTTTCCAAAGGCAGTTGGTGAAGTGGGACTGTAGAGCGTGGCATCAGCAGAGGAGGCTGAGAATGGCAACGAGGCCTCTGCCAAAGCTCCCCCTGGGGCAGGTGAGAATCACTCCCACACCCAGGCAGAGCTAAAGCAGGGATGGGACAGTACCTGTAGGCAAGACCTGCTGAGCAAACTTTGGGAAATGCCAAAGGTGATTTCTCTGCAGCAACAGCAGCCAGTGCATCAAGGAGGGCAAAGGATGCTCGTCCCCTGCATCACCCTCCACAGCACTGGACCATGGCCAGCAGTGCTGGGGGAAGTCAGGGACATCTAAGCTCCCTGTAGGTAATTGAAAGTTGATTGTACCCAAAATTAGCTGCCAGCAGCTGAATGTGTGCCAGGCCCTCCCCAGGTGGGTGCCCRGTCTCAGCTCTCCCATGGGCAGGGATGTTCCCCCTCTCAGCACCCCCAGCTCTGCCTGCCTGGGACCTCAGCAAAGAGGTGCATCCCCTCCTACCCTCAGCAAGAGGTCAGTGTGCCCAGAAATAAGATTTCTCAGTGGCAATACTGGCCTTGTACTGCCCTTGTGCAGCTTTTCTCTGGGTCAAAAGAGGACTTCGTTTTCCAGCACTGCTAATCCTCTGTAAAGTTCACTTGGTAGCTGGAGAGATTGCTGCAGCTTTACTGGAAACAAACATCTTCCTCTGAAATGTGCTGCCTTTGGCCAGGCTGATGTGTTTATCAAGCAGTCACTTTTATCACTGCTTGCTCTATTTTATGCCATCTATCACCAGTGCCCTGTGTGCTTTTGCTCTGTGGTGTGTTTTAGGCATAGTTTTATTTGTGTAGTGCAAATAAAATTCATCTGATTGTAGCTGGTTCGCTCTGATTAGAGCAACACTGGAGTGTGGTTCCTCAGTGTTGACATTGTTCTCCAGGATGAGGAGAGCAGACTCAGGGCTCCTGGGCTCAGCTGCCAGCCTTCCCTCCCTGTGCCATCCCTCTCTGTGCCATCCTTTTGTCTTCAGAATTAGAAACCTGAATAAATGAGAGCTACCTGGATTGGGGACTGGGTATTTTGCATATTTGTGAATTCATCAGATGCACTTAGAAAGTGTATTTTTATTAGGACAAAGAAACCAATTATCATTTAATCAGGATATCCCCTAGCAGTAAGTAGTCACAAAGGAGAACTAAGATTCCCCATTGTGAATATACAATTCAAAAGAAGACTGCCAATCTGAAATCCACATCAGAGATACTTCTTGACATGAAGCTGGGAGGTTGTAGTAGAGCTGAGAAATACTTCAGAAAGCAAATTTTATTAGGTAAGTGGTCAATGCTCCTTATTGTGGCATTTACAAGCAGTTCAGAGTTTTCTGAAAGCAATGGGTTAGAGAGGAGCTAGACTGACTTTCTTGCAAGTTATGACTCAGGTAGAAATATTTAGCACTTCCCAATATTGTAACCACTGCTGAGCTCTTAGCTAAACCCAGGGGTCTCTAGGCAAGCAGTACCATGCAGATTTTTGGAAATCGAGGAAAGAGGGCATTGAGAGCTTCTGGGACTGGACACATTTCTGTCTGAAGGCAGCTGAGAATGAGAGAGAGCCTGTAAGGAGAGTGATGATGACAGCTCTGCCTGGTGTAACAGGAAACCTTCTCAGCAAGAGGCAAGGGAGAAGAATTATGGGGCAGTGTAACCTCCACTGTCACCACTCATTTGTTGCGCTTAATGAATGACTGGAATCAGTCACATAATGGATGCTCAAAGACCAGAAGAAACATCCTGCTGCTCACCTGGGCTGCAGAGCTGCAAAGGACCCAAACAGATGCCTCAGGGCTTTTGCCTGACAAAAGGAGCCAGTGTGGATACAAGCAAAGTCTGTTTTCAGCTGCACTGGGAAAGCCAAGTCTCAGCTGTCTGTCTCCATCAAAATCAGATGGGATTTAGATTTTGGATAAATCATGGGGACTGTTGGGTCACTAACTGGACATGTTTCAATTTCCTGTGCAGTTTCACTGCTCTTTAACAGAATGCTGTAAGAAATCCCTATTTCAAAGGTGGATTTGTTTCAGAGGCTGTGGTATCTCTGCAAAGAGCCTGTGCAGCCTCAATCTACCACAGAGCACCCACAGGACTGCAGAAATCTCATTTTCTTCCTTACTCCAATAGCAGAATGCTACTGAGAGTTTCATTGGCTACTCTGTGCCTTTTAGCCCTCTGGCTCCTCTGGTTTGCTTTTCTTCTTTCATTTTCTAGGACCCAAACTGGGAACCACACACAGACTCTCCAGGTGGTGTCTTGTGCTGCCCAAGATGTATTTTGGCAGCTCTTCTGGGCCAGGGGATACCCAGACTGATGGCACAGGTAGGGCAGGGCTCTGCCACCCCAGGGATGTGGCCAGTCAGGAGTCACAGCCTGGCTCTGAGCCTGTGTGGAGACAACATGTGTTTGGGATTACAGCTTCAGCAGGGGAAGCTGCCATCCTCAATTAAACTCCTCCATAAGGCTGCAGCTTGGGATTGGCACACACAGGATCTCTGAGCATGAACTTTCCAAATCTCTCTCCTTGTTTCAGCTCTTGAACGTTTTCAGTGCTGCAGCTGGTGCCTCCTTCCTTTGGCAGCAGAGCCTTTTACAAGTGGCAGGCACACAGGCAGGAGGATAAACAGCCCCATGCACCACAAGGGGGAAAGATGGTGCTTGGGAACACAGGTGGGAGAACAAGCTAAGGGGCAGCATCCACACAAAAAAGGTAGCCAGGTAGCCCATAAGGGGGTTTGCCATCATTTCTCACAAGCTCTGCCAAAGGCTGACTGAATGGCTGGGGACTGGCTCAGGGTTTTGGAGACTCTGCTTTTTCCTTGGGTGTGAATTCTTATTCTTGTTGGCAGGTAGCAGAAATCAAGAGTGGACTACAGCTGCCCATGCAGCAAGTGCTCCTCTGTCTCCAGCTCACTGGGGTGAGCATTTCAAGGGATTTCAAGCCATGGTGAGGCTGAAGATCATCTCTTCCCCAGGTTATGACTCCTCACTGTCATCATAAATTAGGTATGGACTTTATCTCCAAAGCTCACTGTTTTATGTCCCTTTAAACATTTGCAATTAGGAGAACTCTAAGCAATTCCTTTCAGCATTACTTTGCCACAACATCTGCCTTTGGCTGTAGGCTCTAGTTTAATTAACTTGCCATGAGAACAAATCTCCTTTTACCCTTTTTTAATTTCCCACTCTCTAATTTCATTGCATAGTGATTTGTGTCTCAGTTGCCACATGGGGACAGTAAAACAGGGATAATGTCAGGGTGAATAACCTCAAAGCCTGGCAAGCACCCAGGTACTAACTGTGGCAAGTGCTGTGGCTGCACTTGGCTCTGCCAATGGTTTGGAATATTATCTTCCCCAGACTCAGGATATGTAGTCACACGACTGATTTTTCTGAGAGAGCTACTCAGTCATATTCCCAGGCAATCTCAAATGCTGTTTCTCCTCTCTCAACCCCTCTTCTTCCTACATCTACTTTCCTGGGCATCTGGAAAGCTGACAAAGCAGGTTTATTTAAGGGACCTTTCTAAAGAAGAGAGGAACCATCAGAGCTGCTTCACACAGACCTTTGTGCTGGTCTGCAATGCAAAATTATTTGGGGAACTGAGAAGGAGGCCAGCTCTGGGCACCTCTGCCCTGCAGGAGGAACACTCCAAATTCAGCTAAAGAGGTTGCATATGATAATGATCATCCAGGAGGGAAGAACCAGGGGAAGTTATCAAGCTATTCAAAACATATTTTAGAGCCCCCAGACAGGACAGAGAGCCCTCTGATCTATTCCATGGAGAGAAAAGGCAGTAGAATGCTCAGTTAGATGGGGGGTGCAGGATCCCACATCCCTTTCCCACTGGGAGTCTCAGGGATGCCCATGGGATGATCACTTGCACAAGCAAGGAGGCACAGCTGGGCCACAGCAGGGGTTGCCTGTAGCCTCCTGCCTGGATGCAAACAGGCTCATCCCAGCCACACTGATTATGTGCAGTGGCATTGAAAAGTGGGCCATCAATACAGACAGCATAACCTTGCACTGAAGGGGGTTTTGTTGCAAAACTCCGGAGCTATCAGATATCAAAGACCAGATAAAAAAAAAGTCTCCTGCAGCAACAAATCCAGGCTTGAGCARGAACAGTTCTGACTCCCCCACAGGCTGTAAGCAATCGTGTTCCCTGTGTGTGTCCAACATTTTCTCACCGTTTTGGAGACACTTAGCAGGGTGGAAATCTTGCAGGGAAACATCTCAGGCATGTGTCAGAAATGGAGCCCAAAGCAAGACAGTCTGGAAGATTTAGTGTTCAGGGTTCTGTCAGCACAGTCTGAGGGGAAGCATTTGGTCCTGTGACACTGAAGAGATAACTTATGCCTTCCTGGTACCAGGGGTTTGACCTACTTCCCTCTGCCTTTCAGAGGAATCTAATGCAAAATGGCCCAGAAAAGAAATTGTAATTCCTTGTGGTGCCCTGAAGTCACAAGCCAGGCACCTGAATGCTTGGCACTGAATTTCACAGTCTGAGACAATCAGAACTGCCAGAGCTGGGGTCTCTTGGGCCATTCTTTTCTGCTTTACCATTTCTGTGCATTCCATTTCGCTTTACCATTTCATTGCCTCTGGAGAACAGAAATTTCTGGGGGCATCCTAGAGGTGAGATTGCAGAAACAGAGGCTGTAAGAAAATTCCAAATATCCTGACATTTATGATGAAGCCTGCAAAGCAGACCTTTTGGTTACACCCCCTTCCTCACCTACCCTCCTGTCCACAGCACAGTGAGCTGTGGGAGCCCATGGGCATGTGTGAGACATGGCTTGGTGTTCCTGGGAAATGCTGCTCTGTAAACACCAGCAGCCAGTCTGGCATCTCAGTGTCAGTGCATGGAGGTAGTCAAAACACCTTTGAGGACAACTGTGGCATTTACATCCTCTGAAAAAATCCCTTTGCCCAGGATTTTTCTCCTGGGAAGCCGAGAAGCCTCTGATAAAAGGAGAACAATAATTATCTCATTTGCTTCTCCTGTGTTGTGCTCACACGTGGAATGTGTTTGGAGATTGTTTACCCACAGGTGATTGTTTCATTGGATTCTGGTGTGAGTGGTTTTCACTCATTGACCAATCAGGGCCAAGCTGTGTCAGGACTCTGGAAAGAGTCATGAGTTTTTATTATTATCTTTTAGCATTCTGTAAGTATCTTCTCTGTATTCTTTAGTATAGTTTAGTATCGTATTCTTTAATATAATATAGTATCATAAAATAATAACTTAGCCTTCTGAGAACATGGAGTCAGATGCATCATTCCTCTGTTGGGACATTCCCAGGAAATACCGTAGATAACCACAAGTTCTGCTTGGGTAACAGAGAGGACGAACAAACCATTGGTCTCATGCCTTGGTGCAGCACTCATCATCCAGCAGGATCCCAGCAGTCATCAGCCCACTGAGATGGGAATATTGTTAGAAAGGGAAGTGAGGGATCACAAGGATCTTTCTCTCTTTAACTGCCCTTGCTCTATGCAGGCTCTGGTAAAACCCAGCAGCTAAATATGAGGGCTCTGGAAGAACTGGATTTACTGAAAGGGATGATGACTCCCAAAAAAAGTGGCCTTGCAGGCATCCTTTCTCTCAGCTGCTGCCAAAGCAATCCCTGTTTTCTAGCAAAACTTGGTTTCTGTTTGTGTTAGCCTTGACTCCCTGGTCCCCACTGCCCTGGGACAGAGGAAGGTATGTGCTGTGATCCCTGTGTCACACTTGGGAAGACAGAGAGCAAGGCAGCTCTGTTGAGATCAATACATTTATGGGACTAACATGATTTGGCCACTCTTGACACCACAAATCAGGACGACACTTAGCCTATGGAGGAAATTACACTGCTATAAGAAGAACCATAACAATGTAATTCCTGCTATTTAGACATTCCTGTTTCAAAGCAACTCTGGTTGTAGCCAGACAAACTCCTGTGGAATTCTCAAATAAGGCTGAAAGGGTTAAGAGCCCAGAGCTTTGAGGCTGATCCTTTCGAGCAGAACCACCTACCCCTTTCAAAAAAAAGAAAATCCACTAAACCCCATTTGGRCTAGTATCAGTGTAGTATGCACTCATAACTGGGGGAAAAAAAGGTAAAGCTTAGAACAGCCATTTGTTACAGTCCCTTTCTTTGGTTGTTTTCATGCTTGCAAGCCTGTGAATGTCTGTGCACAGCTCTTCATGACATCTTACAGACCCTCTGAAAGTGTCTAGGCTGCAAGATGCAGAGCAGAATTTTGGTGTTTGGGCTGCCTTTCTTGGGAGGGAAAGTGGCCCCACCAACAAGCAGTCATTGCTCTTTTGCTCAAACACTATAAATAAATAACATATAAACAAAAGAGTTTTTTTCAGAGAAACTGGACAAATCCTTGGAAGAAAAATTCCCCCTAGAATAATGGCACGCAGGAAATCCCTGAGCCACAAATCTCATGAGGCTGGGAAATATTTGGAAGATCAAGCAGTGGTTGTTTGGCCTTTCTTATGTCAGCTCCTCACAGAGGCAGGACCAGGGTTAAACAGTCCCTTGACTTCACTTAGGATAACTCTTCCCTGTCAACTCTTAATTTTTTATTGACCTTAATATTTATTATTTGTTTATTATTTTACCCTTATTATTTATAACCTTTAATTGTTTATTTGCTTTCCTCCCGGATGCCCTTGCAGTTCTGCAGAGTGGGGTGGATGCCACTACACACCTCTCTGCTGGTGACCTTCAAACAGGGCAGAGCCCTTGGCAAAGGTGCCAGGCAGAGTGAGAGGACACCCACCAGGTCATACAGGTGAACTCTCAAAATGAATGGTCTAGCAGAAGCAGGCACTGGGAATAATGGGCTCTGACTCTTCAGAAGGCTGGAAAATTGCTTTATTAAGCTATGTTATATTACACTAATAYATACTAAAGAGATAACTATACTAAAGAAAAACCCATGACTGTCTGGGACAGCCAGGACACGGCTTTGAGTGGCTGGCTAATCACTCCAAACAGCTTTCACCCGTGTCAGGTTAACAAACCACTTTGGGTAAACAATCTCCATGACCCATTCCGCAGGTGCCAAACAACGGGAGCAGTGAACAGAGATAAGAATTGTTTTCTCTTCTTCTCTCTGTGCTTCTCCAGGAAAAATCCTGGGAGAGGGAGAACTATATCTCTGTTCAGAGAATGTGAGTGCCGCAGAATGAGGTTTTCTCCCCATTTTTCCCCAGGGYGGCACCAAACGCGCTGCTCTGCCTCTGAACCGCTGGTGCCTGGGCCAGGAGCTGCTGGGAGGAGCGATCAGCAGGAGCAAGGATTCCGCGGTGTGTCCGTGTGCTCGCAGCACCATCTGGTGCCTCGCAGAGATTTCTTTTCCTCCTCCTTCCCCAAATCCCCAGCGATGGGGACCCATCCTGTCCTCCCAGGCTGGCGGGGGCTGGCTGTGAAGGCAAAGCCTGCCCAGCACACGTGTGACAGCCTGGGGAAGGGCAGCGCAGGATGAAAGGCGTGTCAGCATCTCGGGTTTGGTGAGATGCTGCTGTGCATCTCCRAGTGACACCTGCGAGCTGCCTCCAGCACGCCCAGGACTGCGCATCATCCTGCCTTGGGTGAACCCTAATTGCAGAATCTCTATAAAATTAATGACAAATACTTGGAGTAACTTCAGTGCTCTCCTCTTCCTTTTTCCAGGGAAGCTGCAGAGCCAATGCCCTCTGCTGATTGTAGAGGATAATTATCTACTGTGAGTAGGAAAGATAATATCCAGATTTAATTTATCTAATCGCTCTTCCTTGATTTTGTCAGCAGCCCCAGGGGCTGGAGGACACACAATGACAGAATTGTCGAGGTTGGCAGGGACCTCTGGAGATCACCAGTCCAACCCCTGCCCAGGCAGGGTCATCTGGGGCAGGTGGCACAGGAGCGGGTTTGGGCTGTCCCCAGAGAGGGACCCCACGGCCTCCCTGAGCAGCTGTCCCAGCGCTCTGCCACCCTCACGTGAAGCAGCTCTTCCTCATGCCGGGGTGGAAATTCTCATGTTTTAGAAACTCTCGTGGTTCAGTTTACGGCCATCGCTCCTCGTCCTGGAGCGCCACCGGAACGCTCGCCTGGAGGTGGCATCACGAGGTCAGTATTTGTGTGCGGGAGAGCTGCTGAGCTCAGGTTCTCCCAGGACTCGGGAGCCCGCTCTGTGTCCCTGGGGCGCGGGACGGGGATGCGGGGGATGCCGGCGGGACCGGGACTCGAACCAGCGGCCCTCGGGGCGCAGCACGAGCCGCGCCGCCGCGCCCGCCTCCCATTGATACACAGGAGGAACCTCCAGGCTTGCGCAATCGATGCCCGAGCGGCGGATCCGCCGGGCCGGCGAGGCGGGGGTGCGCGCTCGG
>JACDOX010000086.1:2141773-2178725 GCA_014549065.1 Cardinalis cardinalis | reverse complement strand
GTATGCCAAGAGCGGCCGCGCCTCCTGCAAGAAGTGCGGCGAGAGCATCGCCAAGGACTCGCTGCGCCTGGCGCTCATGGTGCAGGTACCGCGTGGCGGGGCCGCCGCGGGCGGGGGGCGGGCTGATCCGGCCGCTCCGCTCGGTCCCGCCGGCAGCGGGGCCAGCCCGCGGCTCCGCTCCCTCCGCGGTGCTCCGGAGCCGCTCGGCCGCGCCTTTCGCTGCTGCGGGGGCGAGCGCAGCCTATTTTTAACAGAGGCGGCTTCGCTCGCTGCCGTGTCCGCAGCAGCGCCGGTGCCCGGGGCAGCCGTGCCCGCAGCGCTCCCGGGCGGGGGGAGCCGCTTGCCCCGGGCTGCAGGGGCGGCCGGAGCCCACGCCGTGCAAAGTTCACCCTGCGGGGCCGGGGCGCGCACAGAGGCGCTTTGTGCCGTGCGGGGAGCGAGGCGAGCTCCGCGGCTCGGCTTCTCCGCGCCCCGGGRAGCGGCTCGGTGGCCGGGCCGGGCCGGGGAATCCCCGCTCGGTGCGCGCTTTGCATGCGAGGCAGAGGAGCTGCGGCCCGCAAGCCGCGAGAGGCTGGGGCAGCCCCGGATGGGAGGAGAGGAGAGGAGCGGGCGGGCCCGGGTGGTCTCGCTGAGCTGGCGGCTCAAACAGCGGAACCGCAATTGGCGAGCGGGCCCGCGAGGGCACGGTGCGCTCTCCGCCGGCCTCGTGGTGTTATTTGCCTTTTGGGGAAGAGGCTGCTCGGTTTACTTCTGGAAGGGAGGGAAGAGCCCCGTTCTGTGTGGGGAGCGGCGCGCGGAGCCGGCATCCCCGCCTGCTGCGGGAGGATGCGGAGGTAATCGCCGCTATCCCGGGATGGGGGACTCTGTCCCCCGCTGGCTGCAGAGGGGAGGGGGCGCCTGCGGCGTGCTGGGGGCGGGCTGAGTTTGGGGGTGTTGCTGTGAAAGGTAAGCAAAGGCTTACGTGCGTTTGTGTGTGTGTCTGCGGAAGGCGAGCAAGGACGTGGCAGCGCAAAGCCCTGCGGATGGATGGGGGGATGGATAGATAGATGGGTGGATGCTGTGGGTCCCGAGGAGCCGGGTGTGGAGGACGCAGCTCCAGATGGGGTTATTTGTGTCTCGCTTGTGCCCCTGGGAGAGGCGGCTCCGCTTGTGCGGGGCGGGGAGGAAGGGCCCGGTGCCCCCTGGCCTCGCCCGGGCTGCGGGGCCCTGCTGGCTGCCGGGGCTGGAGGCAAGGCCGCTGTCCCGGAGGGGAAATACCTGCCCGGGCCCTTGTCAGAGCCTCCTTCCCCCGGGGGAGGTGCGGGGCCGAGCGGCGGCGTTGGCTCGCACGTGTTCCCGCTGCCTGTCCTTTTGTCTGCCCTCACGCTGCCCGGAGCTGCTCCTGCTCCGGCTGCTGCTCCTCGGCTTCCTCCTCACGTTTGTTCCCCCTTCCTCGCGTTTGTTCCCCCTTCCTGTCTTGCCCAGCAGCTGAGGCTGCTGCGGGGGGGTTGCCCTTCATCAGTACCGGGAGCAGGAGTTGTGTTCTGTGTCGCCAGGGTTTGGTTTATGGAGTGAGCTCCTGGGGACCGTGACATTCCTCGCAGAGCCACTGCCTTTCGTGTCCAGACATCTCCCCAGATCTGCGGGTCTTACACCAAGCACTTGTGTTGTTATTTTTTTTCCCTGCAACCTCTTGAATTTGTTGCTGTGCCCAGTGCCAGTTATTGTACCAGCAGAGCACATCCTGCCGCTGAGCATCCTGCTGTAAATGCCTGAATTTCACCAGAGCACACGAATCCCTTGTTTTCCCTTGGGAAATCCCCTGCAGAGCAGCCTCTGTGCCAGCGCCAGTGCATTGAGCTCTTCTGCAAACTGTGCTGGAGAAATTAAAGGGAGGTACGCACTGAGGCCGTAGTTGTGCCTGCTGGATCCTCCCTTTTGATTTGGTTCCTCAAGTGGAGGGCTCTGAATGACAGTGGGATTCTGGTGCTTGGCACAGGGCAGGCGCCCAGGCCCTGCAGGAGCGGCACAGCTCTGTCTTTTGCTTCCAGCTGGAGCTGAGTGATTTCTGTTATCTGAACGGGCACTATGAAAGTGAATTGGTCTCTTTTTTCCTTAGTTTGTTTAGGAAACTATGGTCTAGAGATAGGTGAGCTGAGAGAAGTTGTGTAAACAAGGCCCAGCTTGCCTAGAGGTTTCATTTTCCACGCAGAGAAGAATCTGACACTCCGTGTTGAGGAGATTATTCACTGTTTGTATGGTTGTCTTAAAGATTGAGCCAGCTCTGCTCTCTTTTGTACTCCCCAGTGCCTTGTGCCCTCAAAGCTTTTGTGCTGGGACCAGCCTTGAGTCCTCCTGCACAGCTCTAGACACAAGCCCAGAGTCTGTGTTGCAGTGCCAAAATTACATGTGACTTACAGCACATTGAGAGCAACTGCAGGGTGGCTGCTGTGATGCTGTGAGGGTAGCTGGGTGTGCAATCCTGGCTTGTGGGAAGAGCCCATCTGGAGATAAAAATGTCCTCTTCCAGGTTGGGTGGATGGTTGGTTGTAGTTTGGGCTCTCAGATCTCCTGGTGCCACGCTGTGGTCTTTGAAGCCCTTTCCTTTTCCTTCCTGCTCATGCACAAAGCTCTGCTGATGTTTTGGGCTTGGAGATCTCCCTCCTGTTAGTGAGTGACACATGGAAGGCTTTCCTAGGTCGTTAGTTCTGTATCATCAGCAATTATAATTACACAGCACTGAGTATTATTAGTACAGCAGCTGTTTGTGTGAGTTATTTGGAGCCAAAGCACTGAAAGGTTATTTTGCCTGGTGGGTAACTGGAACGATGCAGGATGGTACCCACTGTGTCTTGAGTTTTAAACAAGTGAGGTACTTGCAAAACAACTGCTTGGTGTGGGGCAGGGCGCTCTGGAGCTGCACTTCAGGGAGGATTTGGGTGGTGTTTCTGTCCTGATCATAGGATCATGGAATAGTTTGGTCTGAAAGGGGCCCTGAAGATCATCCAGTTCCAACCCCTGCAGTGGGCAGGGATGCCCCCCACTAGATCAGGTTGTTCAGCACCCCATCCAGCTTGGCCTTGAACACTTCCACAGCTCCTCTGGGGAACCTTTCCAGTGCCTCACCACCCTATCACTACAAGCCCTTGTGACAACTCCCTCTCCAGCTCTTTGTAGGCCCACTTCAGGTATTGGAAAGTGCTATAATATAGCTCTGGAGCCTTCTGCAGGCTGAGCACCCCAAACTCTTAGCCTGCCTTCACAGGAGAGGTTCTTCGACCCTCTGATCATCTTTGTGGCCTGCTGTTGACCTCTGATGCAGAATTTTAATTGGGCTCTGGTGTTCCCATTGAATTTTGTCTCTACCTCCTGCAGGCCACTCAGGAGTTTCCTCAGGCCACAATCCTTGGAGCTGCCCTTCTTATCTTGTGCCTGCCATGGCTTCTCCAATCCATAGACTGTTTATTGAGAAGTGGCTCTCAAAGGGATTGTGCAGTGAGGTCAGCAGCCTCCTGTGCTGCACAGTCTCACAGGGGCTGATGAAGCCATGCTGAGGTTGTGACTTTTTTTTTTTTTTCAGTAAAACAGATGGGCTGAGCAGCAGGGTGATGAACTGGTTAAGCTAGCTAAATGCTCCCTCCATGTCTTTCCACTTTGGGAACATCTCTCCAGCAGCTTGTCTGTCTTATTAGATTTTCTTCTTAGACTTTGTCCTAAATAGTATCCATCTCTTGATTTAAAGAAAAACAGAAAGAAGAAATTGCGTGTGTTTACCCAGATACTCCTTTTCATTTTGGGCTTTGTTTTGTTTTTCCCCTTGATTCTGCTTGAATTGTTTCATCTTGGCCTAATGTGCTTTTTCTTGCTAGTCACCCATGTTTGATGGCAAAGTCCCTCACTGGCACCACTACAGCTGCTTCTGGAAGCGGGCTCGACTTGTGTCCCACGCAGACATTGACGGCTTCCCCGAGCTTCGCTGGGAAGATCAGGAGAAAATCAAGAAAGCCATTGAAACTGGAGGCCCTGGAGGAGGTAGGCAGAAGCCKCCTGGTGTTTGGAGGTTCATCTGGAGCTCTGCTCCCTTTGTTGTGCTGTTGTTGTGGTGATTTGATGTCCGTGTCGCTTCAGCAAGTGATGTCAGAGGAATTGCTGAGATGTCCCCACACTCCAGGGTGAGGATGCTGACAGTATCATCCAGCATGTTAAATCAGTGAGGAGAAAAAGCCAAGTCACTTGGCAGATATATTGGAAAATATTTCATGTTACCATGATTGGTGTATTTAGTTTGTTGTACTGCGTTTTCTTAGTGGTACCTTCAGTTCAGTGCATGGTTGTGGTGGCTCTTTGGTGCTTTTGAGCGTGGACTGCTTGTCTTGCTCTCTGTTCAAATTCTGGGCAAATGAGTGGCTGGAACCCAAGAGGTTTATTAATGCAGACTGCTAGCAATCTGGGACACATAATAAGGAAATAAGGGAATGCATACTAAAGCTGAATTCTGTATTTGCTTTTTTCTGCAGGAAAAGGAGGGGAACAGGAAGGAGGTGGTAAGGCTGAGAAGAGCCTAAATGACTTTGCTGCAGAATATGCCAAGTCTAACAGAAGTACTTGCAAAGGCTGTGAGCAGAAAATAGAAAAGGTACAAAAGTTCTCCATCTCATCTTTTCTCTCACCAGTTTTAATTCAAACAGTGGCTTTTATAATTGCTTCCTGTCTGTCCTGCATGTGGAAAGCACTTGCAGAGCTGCATTTCTGTGTCTGAGCAGCAGCTGTGTCCTGGACAGCTGACAGTAAAGGCATCCCTCGGGCATGGTAGCCTGAGCTCCAAGCCTGGTGATCCCTTCTTTCACGTGGGTCTTAGAGCAGGCTGGGAATGCTGCTCACCAACATTTCGGTGGCAAGAGAACCACCACTAACTGCAGCTTTTCCTGCTTGTTGCTGCACTGCAAACCATCTACTTGTTGGACATCTGAAAAGTAATTTGCAGTAAAACAGGATAAGATCATATTAGCATTGATGTTTGAGTGATAGGAACATAAAGTTAATTATGAGCATAAAGTTAATGATGGGACGTGCCTTTATGAGGTTTGTTCATGTGAGTTTTACTTGGTAAGCTTGCTGGAAGTTGGATTAAAGACAACAGGATTACCCAGTTTGAGTGGATTTTGAGCAGAAAAGTGCCTTCAAAGGTGACTTTTTCAGCCTAGCAAGAGTACTTGAAAATGGTAGAGGAACTGTAGTGAAAGTGTTTGAACAAAAGTTGCAGACTTTGATGGAGGAACTGTTACTGCTTTGCAGAGATTTAGGAAGCATCACGTTGGTAACTTGTTAACATCCTGCTCCTTCCAGAATGGCCTAACAATTGCTCTTGTGTCACTTTGATCTCCCTCAGGGCCAGATCAGGATTTCCAAGAAGATGGTGCATCCTGAGAAGCCTCAGCTGGGGATGATTGATAACTGGTACCACCCCGACTGCTTCGTGAGCCGCCGGGCAGAGCTGGGCTTCCTCCCTGCCTACGGGGCCACCCAGCTCCTGGGCTTCAGCATCCTGAAACCTGAAGATAAAGAAACTCTGAAGAAGCAGCTCCCAGCTACCAAGAGTGAAGGGTAGGTGGTTAGTGTAAGAAATTGTGTTGTTGATTAATGTTGTGGGATGTTGTTGTCTCTGTTAGAGGAATATTGGTCATAGGAAGGTTTGGTCCTTCCTGTGACCTCAGGCAGGTGACAACAGACATTCCCTGTCCCTGGGAACCTGCAGTCCAGTTGCCCCCCTGTGACTGCCTTGAGGAAATGCAGAGACCTGCAGGTGTGACTTGAGGGGCTGATTCAAGGCTTTCAACCATGGCTGTGTAGTACAAATGGATCCTGGGCTCTGTGTCTCCTTGTGTGATACTGTTGCCAGCAGTGGTTTCTCTGCTCAGACCACTTGTTAGAGAATTGATTTGACATCTTTTATCTATGAGCTTCTGAACTGTGACAGGCACTGAATCTGATAATGGTGTTTATTGGCCATGTAGTGCTTACACTTGGATGCTTTTGTTTGCTGAATCTTTTATAGTATGTCTGAAATTTCATTGCCTTGCATTGAGATTTGCAGTGGAGGCTCTTGACAAGACCTGTACTGACAGAGAAGTGTTTCCAGGTGACTGGCTAGCTTTAAGAATCTTTCTTTTTTTAATGAAGGCTTTTGTTATTTGTTCTTGAAATGACTTTGCCTGGAGTCATGCTTCATAACACAAACCAGTGTTGTATTGTCCCCTTGAAGGAAGGAACATTAGGTATTTCTGGATCCTACAAATAAGGAAGATCTTGTCATTGGGAAGCACTGGAATATTGGTCACTGGAATATTCTCTGTGTGCATTTTAGACTGAGTTCAACTTTGCTTTTGCAAAGATTCATCATGAAAATGTCCAGTGAGGCTGATGTCTGTTCTAAAAAGCTATGGCCATGTCACAGTTGTGCAGTCTTTGTCAGTGTTGGTCCTTCAGGTATGCAGCTGATGTGTGTGGTGTGCAGTTCCTTGGCAAGCCACTGGTCCAGAAGCATTTGGCAGTGCTCTGGGTACTGTGGGGAGTCCTGCAGCACTCCAGGGTGGGGCTTTGGCCAGAGCCCTGTCAGGTTCTGTTCTGTTCACCTCACTCAGCTGCACTGGCAGAGGCCAAGAGGAGCTGTGTGCATCTGTTGGGCAGCCTGCTGTCTTTGCATGCAGGGATTTTACCTCTGTGTGCATTGCTTAGTGTAAGCAGAAGTGCAGTATTTTAATGCACTTACAGGTTTTCAAGTAGTCCTTTGCTTTTTGTGCTGAGATGTGAGTTCTGCTTTGTCCTAGAACAGTGAGTTTAACAGGGTTATTTGTAGTTTTCTCCCATGTCCTCAGCAAAGCTCTAGAGATTTGACTGTGTAAGTGCTTTTCTTGTCTGCCCTGACTCTGCTTTTCTGGGCCACTTCTGGGATGCTATGCAGAGTATGAAGGCTTTGTAAAGAAAGGCCACAGAGTAGTTTGCCAAGTCACTGTGTAAATAAAAGCCTAGAATTGCAGTGGAAAAAAGCTTGCACTGGTGATGGAGGGGAATGTGAACCAGGACCTCATGCCAGAAGAGCAGCAGGATGTCTCATCTTTCCTGCTTTCTAAGCACTTCCTGAACAAGCCCCTCAGCCTTGAAGTTGCTGGCTGGCTCTTGTGCTCCACTGCCTTCTGCTCTTTGGGCTGTGCTTGAGCCAAGGCTGGCAAGGGTCAGCTGCAAAAATCGTTGCCTGTCAAACAAAAATAATGGGTGACAGTGTAAATATACAGCACGAGTGGAGAGTGTGGTGTGCTAASTAGCTGGTGGTTTTGCTGCCAAGAAAGCACAGGAGTTATGGAGAAGCCAAGGGAAGAACACTACAGAAACCTGAATGAGATGCAGTTACCTCGGATAATTCCCCTTGTGCATTCAATCAGATAACAGAAATTACCAACAGAAGTTAYAGCCTCTTGCAGAAATTATATTAAAGTGTCTGTTGCAAGCGAGATTCTCAAAATTATCTTTGAAGATATTTCTAAATATGCTGCATTTGAGTTGTATCTTGACTCAGAAGTCTGTGCAATTCAGATGTGACACATCCAAACTCAGGTGCTGCTGCTGCATGTCCAGCCCATACTTTGGGGAGACTCTCAGGCTTGGGGCTGCCCTGTCAGCCCTTTGTGTAGAAGTGGCATTGAGACGTGCCTTTTTCAGATGGGAGAGGTGAGGTGTGGAGCAGGACTACCCAGAATAAGTTGGAAAATCCTTTTCTTGTGAAGACCAAATATGGGAGGATTTACTGCAGGGATCCTGGCTCCTTTCTCAGCCAGTTGTGGGTGGGACATGCAACCCTCCCTTGGGCTATGGGCTGTCCTGCCTAAGCACTAACACTTTGCAGAGCTGGGAAAGGAGGATCTTGTGTCCTTGCCTGCAGCTTCTCTGTGGAAAGAATGCCTGGATGCTTTTGTAGGAAATGCAGCAGCAGCTTGTGAGCTCCTTTTGACAGCGTTCCTTTGGCTGTGTGTGTTTTGTCCTCCTGCTCTGAGCTGTAATACTCCTTGTGTTTTCTGCCTCACTTGTTTAGATGGAATTGCTGCCCAGGTCAGGAGTAAAGTGTCACTCTGGAGATGCCATGCAGCACTGGATTAGCTGCAGAGGRGACCTGAGGCAAGTGCTAAGTGCTCAGGTCACCAACAGTCTGGCAGTGCTTTACAGAGAGGAGGTGAAAAAAGGGAGCTCTTGTTGCTCCCTGCTGGGCTGCTTGCTTTATCCAGGGTTGTTGTGACTGTCCTTTCTACTTTTTCACTGTGGGGAGGGGAAGAGGTGAATGTGAAAAATAGAGTAGGTGGTCAGGAAGGGCCAGGCCACAGTGGGACAGCTCACTTCCCTCTTCATCTCCTCTGAAGTTGGAATAAATCTTGTGTGGCTTCCCTGAAGGTGAGAAGTGGTTGGCATTGCCTGGGAAATGCCAGTCCTTCCAGGCATACTGTTGGGCTGTCCCTCAGAGGTRGAGGGCTGTCCCTTGCCCAGCAGGAGAGGGGGTGTGCCCAGTGTCACCCCACTGCAGSACATGGTTGTGTGGCCCAAGGATGGAAGATCCTTGTGTGTGTGTGTTCTTGTGTCCGTGAGGGTGTAGTTCACAGATTGTTCTAAAATGTGCTGCTTTGGGAAGCTAAAAGATGAAGTCAGCTTTGCCATTCCCTGCTCCAGGCTGTATACAATGATTGGTGTTTGCTGTAGCCCTGGCCATGACAGAGCAGGTGGTGACCCATAGCTTTATGCCTCCCTGCAGTTGGGATGATCCCTCCCACTGCTGGTTTGTTCCAGTGGCTGGGGCAGGTACTGTAACCACCCTGCACAGCACTGCTGGCCCSTGGCTGTGAGGAGAAGCTGCCAAAAGAGTGAGTTGCTGCTGGAATTTGGCTGCATTCCCTGGGTCACAGGGTCTCTGAGCAGAGTGATCGCCTTCCAGGGGCTGCTGTGCTGGATTGGCTCCTTTAGGAGACGAGTTACAGTGTGGGAGTCACTGCTGGCTTGCTGGAGGCAGCCTGGCTGTCAGCAGGCACTGCAGATACCCAGGGCTGGGCACCCCTCCTGAGCACTGACATCATTAATCCTGCTTTGGGAAGGTGCAGAACACTGTGCACTCAGGCTGGGAAGCTTTTCACAGATTCTGTTGTGTACCCCTGACTCTGTTAAAACTTAGGGAAGTCATTGTCCTCTTGATAGGGCTCAGTGGATGCTCTGGTCTTGCTCCCAGCAGGAGCTGCCGCCAAGGAGGAGGGAGGATTTGCTTTGGGGACTTTTGGAGGCACTGCTCTGTGTGTGTGTGCTGGAGCCAGTCCTGCCTCACTGGTTGCTGCTTGCCTGATTCAGAACACAGAGTGAAGTTTTTCTCAGGCATTTCCTGGCAGCACAGTGAGGCTGTTTCCCCCCAGCACAAGGCAGGGAGATGATGGCAGCACAGCCCCTGCTCACTGGTGGCAGCTGGCAGGGGCACAGCTGGAGGATGAGATTTGCCAAACCAGTCCCTCAAAGTGCTCTGAGCTGTGGTTTGGTCAGAGGTGCTGATGGTGGGCTGTTGTGGCCACTGCAAATGAAGTGAGCACTCAGCACAATTTTAGGGAATTCAAGTTACTGGAACTGCAGGTCTCATGCAGAAGTCTCTGGGAGGAGTGACCTCCTGACATTCTTAGTCTTAGTGGGAGCAAAGTCCTAGCAAGAGAACCGTTTAAAATTGTAAGTAGGAGAGCAATCAGAAATGTCAGCTTCATGGCTTAACCCTCAGACACAGCTTACAAAGTTGAGAGAGGCTTTCTTAAGAAGAGGACTGGCTGATGTTTCATAGCAGAAAGCATCTCTGTCAAAATGGAGTGTGTGATCCAGGCTGTGTTCGTGCTCTGCCTCGAGTTGCAGGCCCGTCCTGTCTCAGCTGGGATAGAATTTCCCTTGGCATCCTCACAAGGAGAACACACTCCAGGCAGACAAAGGGGAAGACGTGACTCTAGAAACATAAATTGTTTTCTTCTGAGGTCCCTTGTCACTCTGAAGTCTGCCAAAATCCCCCAGTTTTCATTTGGCTTTCTTTTTCTAGTCTTTCTTGAGCAGTGTTCTCTGTAACTTCTCCCTTCAGCTCTAAATAACAAATAGCAATACATTTCCATACATGCAACTCCCAACAGTACATGACAAAAGCACTGTGAGCCTGGAAGCATTTTCCAATGCTTGCACCTGAAATGTGTCCAGCTTGCACTGAAATTTTCCAGAAACTTGCACCTGTTTGGTTTCAGAGCCCTGACTTAATTCCAGTCTGAAGAGAAACTAGGTGGGAAATACTCCTAGGCAATATTGGAAATACTCCTAGGGAGTTGGGAAATACCCACCTAGGGAAATACTCCCTAGTTTCCCAGTGTGTTAACTCATTAAAGTTACTGTGTTTGCTCTCCTTTATTCCAGTATAGACTGCCTAAGCTGATCAAGCTGGTGATTCAGCTGAAAGACACAGTGGTCTTTTAACTTGCATTGCTGCACCTCCCCAAATTTGGAGGGCTGTTCAGTGATCCTTAGGTATGCCTTTAGTGTATAGATGAATAGATGAGATGAATATAGATGAATATGCCTGAGAATGTTGCAATCTTTCACATGTTCTTCTCCCACACAACACAGTTACCCTGTGGAAAACCTCTGGGTGTACCTGACCTGATTGAGGCAGCTCACATTGCAGAGCCAAGTGCAGGTCTATAATCTAGCACTGAGGAATTTGAAAAATGGATTTGCCTGCCAAAACTGAGGATATTCAAGCCTCTGCAGATATTGGCAGTCAGTAATCTGAGCCCTAATAACTGCTGGACAGCCATTTCAACAACTTCCTTTCATGTGTGTGTGGTTTTGTTTTGTTTTTCTCTGTTAGAAAGAGAAAAGGAGAAGAGGTAGATGGGAATGCGACTGCAAAAAAGAAGCAGAAAAAAGAAAAAGAGAAAGAATCAAAGCAGCAGAAACAGCTGAAGGTGAGTTTTAGCTGCTCACAACCTAAGAACTGCTTGGTTGGAAGAGTCTCTAGAGGAGCCTCTAGAGAAGGCAGTACCTTGTACCCAGAGAGAGCAGTGGCAGCACAGACCATCCTTGTGCCCTGTCACTGAGGCTTTGCTGGAGGGAATTCACCCTGCCCCTTTCTCTCCAAAGACAGGAAGGATGTTCTCTAGGACTTGGGCTTATTGGATTTAAAGTGATTAGGTTAAATGCCTTTTTTCTGAGAGGCTGGTTCTGGGCTCCTTCCTGTATCAGCTGGCTGTGGTGGCCGGAGCTTGGAGCCCAAGCACTATTGCAGAAAAGCCTGGAAAACAATAAAATTGTAAAAATTAAACAGCAATAAAGTGTGCAACTAGATAAATGAAAAATCAAATCTTTTTCACCCTCTGGTGAGATATGTTCAGTTCATGGGTACAAATTGTGATAGATCACAGCTTTCTACCTGTCACTTTTAGAATATTGTGGGAAGAATCCCCAATAGAGCTTCAGGAATTTTTTGTTTATTAAAAGTTCCCAAGGAAAAAAACTAACAATCTGAYTTTGCTGCAACTGAGGTCTTAATGGAGCTGTAGAAAAACGCTGGCTCTGGTTTTGTACAAAAGTTTTTTTTTTTGTGTGGCAGCACCATAATTGTAAAAAAAGATATGTTTAAGGTTTTGCTGCTGCAGTGCAGATGTTTAGGACAAATGAAGGCACTTTGTGAATCAGGGTTAAGTTTGGGTTCACTTTTTTTTAACAGCATTTCATTAAGCATGATCATTAACACTGAAAATTACACCACTTAACCCAGTAAACCACTTCTTCCAGGCAAACTACATTTTGACTGTAGCCAGTGGGTAACATTCAGAAACTATCTGAGATATTTTAAGATGCTTCTGTGCTTCCCAACCCTTTCAAGTTCTATAGAAAAGCCCAAAAGAATATGCATGCTTCTCCACACTGCTGCAGGTGTGGGATCTGGTAGCAATTCCTCTAATGCTTAGTTACCTTAAAAAAAGAACAGTGGCAATCAGCATTTGTGATTTCTTTTTTTTTTCTGGAAGGCTCAAATGCTKCCACATCCCCACTGTTCTCAGTGTCAGCTAGGTAGGTGAAATTTGTAAAGAGTGTTGAGGCTTTCTAAATAAGGGCACTGGCATTTGAAGGATGTGACTTTAAGGGTCTGTTTTAGGTGTTTAGTAGCAGGTGTGACTCTCCCTTTTGGTGAAGTTACTGGTTTTGGAGCTCTTAATCTCCCAATTTGTGTGTAAGATGACATGGACTTGCTAAAACCTTGTGCCCATACTGCAGTTTGAGGGGTGTTCTTTGCCACTTGCAATGGATTGCTTTCTAAGCTGCTGGGTTTTGTCAACAGGAGCAGACAGAGCTGATCTGGGGCATCAAGGATGAGCTGAGGAAGGTCTGCTCCACCAATGACCTGAAGGAGCTGCTGATTGCCAACAAGCAGGAGGTCCCCTCAGGGGAGAATGCTGTGAGTTTGGTTGGAGTTGCTCTGTGTGTGTGTGGGGTCTTGGAATTGGTGAAGCTGACCTGACCCAATATTGCTGCAGGGTCCACAAGTCTGAAGAGGGTTCCTAATGTAACACTTTAAAAAGAAATTTGGTGCAAAGCCCAGTCCTTCTGTCCCAGGACTCTGGTATTGCTGTTACACTTGCTTGTGAAGGGTGGTGTGGTGCTGAATTCAGCATCTTTGTCCTGGTGTGATGCCTTTATTCTGCTATGCTCAAAGTGGTCTATGGTTTGGTTTTTTTGTTGGTGCTGGCTCTTCATGAGCGGGTTAGTTAAGGCACTTCACATGGCCTCTCTCAACTGTTAAATTATGCATAAAGAAGCAAAAATTGTACAAATTCTTTCCCAGTTTCTTTTCTAAAAACAGTCCATTTTGGTCTATGTAATTTGTGAAAGTCTGCTCTCTTGCAGAGCCACGTAGTGCTTTAAGTATTTGTATTTATCAAGACTCTTTGTAAGGAGTGTGGGCTGGCGTGTGGGAAGTGTCTAGACTCAAAATGGTCATGGAATACTCTTAGGCAGGAAAACCTGGACTTGTCTGAGCCTACATTCCCACCTACCTCCTCATGTGCTCAGATGCAGTAGCTTGTCTCCTTCCTGACTGTTCTGCCATGGCAGCCTGGTCAGTGCTGTGTGGTAGGTGTGTTCTCCTGGACCCCACAGGACTGTAGAATGGGTTGGGTTGGAAGGGATGTGGTATTTTTGGGGTCCCCCATCGTGGGGAGGAAATGATGAATCTGACTCCATGTTCTTAGAAGGCTAATTTATTATTTTAGGATATTATGTTATATTAAAGAATTCTATACTAAACTATACTAAAGAGTAGAGAAAGGATAGTTTCAGAAGGCTAAAAGATAATAATTAAAAAATAATGACTCCTCAGAGTCCAACACAGCCTAATTGTGATTGGTTAATTAAGCTAAAACAATTCACATGTTGGATAAACAATCTTCAACCACATTCCAAAGCAGTAAAACACAGGAGAAGCAAATGAGATAATATTGTTTTCCTTTTTTCTCTGAGGCTTCTCAGCTTCCCAGGAGAAGAATCCTGGGCAAAGAAGATTTTTCAGAAAATATGACAGTGACTTTGGGACTCTAAAGATCTCTTTCCAACCCCCTTGCCATGAGCAGGCATGCCACCCCCCTAGATCAGGTTGCTCAAAGCCCCATCCAACCCAGTCTTGAACACTTCTAAGGATGGAGAATCAGCAGCTCCTCTGGGCAACCTGTTCCAGTGCCTCAGCACCCTTGGAGTGAAGGATTTATTCCTAACATCCAATCTAAACATACCTTCTTTCAGTTTAAAGCCATTGTCCTGTCACTACGTGGCCTTGTAAAGTGCCTCACTGCTCTCTTGTAGACTCTGTTTAGGTTCTGGAAGGTCTGACCTGGAGACCTTTTCTCCAGGCTGCACAATCCCATGTCTCAGCTTGTCTTCACAGGAGAGATGCTCAAACCCTCTGGTCATTTTTGTGGCCCTCTTTTGCCCTCACTTCTGCAGGTCTGTGTCCTTGCTCTGGTGGGAGCCCCAGATCTGAGTGCAGCTCTTCAAGTGGGGTCCCTGGAGAGCAGAGCAGAGGGGGAGAATCACCTCCCTCTTCCTGGAGAGGAGAGGCTGAGCCAGGGGTGTGACACTGTTGGGTGAGGGACAGATGAAATGACTTCATGGTTCAGAAGGTGAAAAAGAGAGGCTTTATTAAGAGGTAGCATCCTTTTATAACCAGGATTGCTAAGGTGAAACCTGATTGGTCCCAAAGTAAAAACCTTTCACACTATTGGTAAACCATGACTAGCACACTCTGAAGGTACATATCTAYAAACAACATGTACCTCTGAAGGTACATATCTATAAACATTGTTTTCATTCTTCCTTTCTAAGTTTCCCAGGCCTGAAGCCTGGGAGAATTCTCTTTGAACTGAGAATCTGCACAGGGGTGTGAGCAGGAGGAGCCTTGTGCCATGCCCCTGAGGCATCATACATCCATCAGTGCAGCTGAGAGGCTTGGTTTGTGTTCAGGGCGTGCTGGAAATGGCTGTGCCAGCAAGCCCAGGGTAACACAGTGTGTGTGTGCCTTCAGCCTCCTCCTGCCATGACCTGCTCTGTGTTCTTTGTTGCTGTAGATCTTGGACAGAGTAGCAGATGGGATGGCCTTTGGAGCTCTGCTGCCCTGCGAGCAGTGCAAGGGGCAGTTTGTGTTCAAGAGTGACGCTTATTACTGTTCTGGGGACATCACTGCCTGGACCAAGTGCGTGGCTAAAACACAGACTCCCAACAGGAAAGACTGGGTGATCCCAAAGGTGAGTGTTTGCTGCATATTTGATGTTCTGAAGCACATTTCTGAGCTGATAGCTCTGGCATCCTGCACTGACTGCTGCTTGTTCAGAGTGTGCTGCAGCACTGAGCAGCTGTGACAGCAGGCAAGGCCTGTCACAGCCACGTCCTTCCAGAAGCAGGCAGCTAATGCATAAATAATTCATATTTTTTCAGTAACATTAAGTTGAAAGTGATGTTGTTGATTTGATTTGAAACTCATCATTTAGCCTCTTCCAGCTTTGTTTTCTCAGTCAGTACAGTGGGGTTTTGTCCACCTTGGTGTGAATCAAAATAATTCCCAAGATGTGCGATAAATGCCAGCATCTGGCTAGCATTCAATTTATCCTTTAAATCTTATAGTAATATTTGTGGTTTTAAATTGTTTATGCTTCCATCCCACAGGAATTCCGGGAAATTCCTTACCTGAAGAAATTTAAGTGTAAGAAGCAGGACAGGGTGTTCCCTCCAGATGCTGCCACTGTGAACTCAGCACCTCCTCCCTCTGCATCTGCTCCTATGTCAGAGACTGTGTCTGCACCCAGAGGTAAATGTCTGGCTGGGCATGGCTTGGTGGAGCTCAGGATGATGCTCAGGCTGGCATCCCCAGCCAGACAAACCTGCCACCCTGGACAGTCCCACTGTTCTCCTGCTCTCAAGCAGGCAGAGCTGTCCTGATAAAAAAAGTGTCTCATGTGCTTCATCTTCCCAGCACAGGTAGGCTCTGGGGTGTTTGGGGTCATGGGCTTGAGGTTCTGTTGTTTGCTCACAGATGGTTTTGAGTGTTTGTTGATTGTGAGGAAGCGATGTGTGCGCGGTGCATCAGAAATGTAAAGGCTGATGTTGCAAATTGTGTCTCAGGGGAGAGCTGCTCCAAAGTGCCACCTCACTTGGTTTCTTGGAGACCATCCAGGGGTGTCCTTAATGCCAGATATTCCACATAAATTTAGGTTTTGAGGGCAAGAGGGTTTTTCAGGGGATTGTTTTGTTTCTAAATCATCTACTGAGATCTGCCTTTACTGATCACTGACTCCCCTTATGCAAAATAGATGTTCTGTCTCCAGCTGGCAAAAGGTTGGACCTTATGTAGGTTGCTGGAATGAATTGCATGCCTTGGTGATAGAGCCTGTCTGTTAAGTAGTATGCTAACTTCTAGTTCTGGCCATAATTTTGGGTGCAGGGCATTATTGTAACTTGGTTAAAAAGGTGGGAGTAATTCTGCACAGTTAACTTCAACCAGATCACATTATTTTAGCAATGAAGACAAAGTAACCCAGGTCTTGCTTCTGATTAGCAAATTGATTCCAACCCCAGTGTCCCCTGAAGGTAAACTCAAAAGATTGACCAGATTTAAAGCCAGGTTGCTTTGTTTGCTAACAACCAAACTAATCTGAGTTGAGGGCAGAAGAGGAAGCACAACTCTCAGCTGGTCAATTAGAGTTGATAGCATTTATCTTCTAGCAGTGCAAATATGCTCTTAGGCACCTGCCATGTCCTGGACCAGCCTGAATTGCAATGTTAACACAATGGTTACCAGTTTGCTCCATGGTAGAACCTTGTACTGTCTATAAGATCAAGACTGGAACAGTGTTGCTTGGGAGAGAATTCTCTCTGCAGCCCCTCAAAAAAAGATTTCCTTTTGAAAAGGCAGGAGCTTTCATGTGACAGTGAATTTCTCCCGTGCTATCCAGGCATCAAAAGAAAAGGGAAGCAGAGCACCGTCCCTAGTAGCACAGTGCTGAAAGAAGACTGATTCTTTTAACTTAACCAAACAAACCAAGAAAAGAGCAAATATGCCTACATACCATTTTCCTTTCTTCCATCCCTTCTGTTTGTTGGCAGCTGCTGAGCTTTGTTCCCTTTCCTCTGGGAAGGGGAACTCCCTCCTGCTTGCAGGTCAGACCTGCTTGGTCCCTCATGTCCGTGCCAGCTGAGCTGATTGTACAGAGGGGGGSGAAGATGCTGTCACTTGGTGCTTGCTGTTTGTCCAGGGACTCTGTGCCTGTGGCTAACGTGTCATTTCCAAACCTTTAGACAAACCACTGACCAACATGAAGATCCTGATTGTTGGGAAGCTGTCAAAGAACAAGGAGGAGGTGAAAAGCATTGTGGAGGACCTGGGAGGAAAGATGACCACAACAGCCAACAAGGCCACCTTGTGCATCAGCACCCAGAGTGAGCAGCCATGCTGTGGTTCCTGGCAGCAGTGCTAACAGACCTGAGCAGATTACAGAGGACACTTGTCCTCAGAGCTGTCTGGGGATCAGTGTTTGGATTAGGGGCAGTGTTTTGTGTGCACGCATGGCCTGAGTGTGCTTGGAAAAGTAGGCAGATGTGTGCTGTTTGAGTTTTGCTTACCCAGCCAGTTAACCTGGCAGGCTGAGCCTTCAGGCTCTTGTGGGTCAGTGGCAGCTGGGGTTTGTGTGCAGACCATGGTGGTGTGCAGGCCACCTTTGTTGGGTGCTCAAGGCTGTGTACCATACTTGTCTTGGAGAATCCCCAGAGCTGACTGTGCTTGCCTGACAGAGGGCACTGGTTTGCTCTGCTGGCAGCTTAGAGTCTGCTCTTGCTCTGTGTTGGAGCTGTGCAAACTGACTGCTGAGGTGGGAGATCTGCTCCCATCCATCAGAAAGTCCAGCTGAGATCTGGGAAAGGGGGAACTGGACCAGGCAGGTAGAACAGGAGTGTTCCTGCTCTAGTCCAAACTGTGTCTTTGAACCAAGGAGGAACTTGGCTGTCCAAAGAACATAGTGAATTGTGTTTTCAGTGTAGTAGTAGTAATTGTGTTTTCAAAGTGTTACAGAGCCCTGAATCATGGCCAGAGAGAGAGGCTGAGATCTAAAACCTCATGGATGCATTTTTTTCTCCCCTTCCTATCCTGCCTCTGCAGAGGATGTGGAGAAAATGAGCAAGAAGATGGAAGAAGTGAAGGAGGCCAAGGTCCGTGTGGTCTCGGAGGCATTTCTTCAGGATGTGAAATCTTCCAGCAAGGACTTCCAGGAGCTTGTGTCTCTCCATGCCCTTTCACCCTGGGGTGCAGAGGTGAAAATGGAGCACGAGGAAATGGCTGTGGATGGGAAGAACAGCAAGCCCCCAAGTACAAAGAGTGCTGGGAAGGTCAAAGAAGAGCAAGGTGAGGAACAAAGCAAACAAAGCAGTTGTTTCTCCACAGGCCTGTTCAGTGCTGTGCATGCACAAAGCAAACCTGGGTGTGGTCTGTCCTTACCCTTTCCTTGAATTTTCTGTCTTTTTTTTCTCATTATAAGTTTATATAATGGACCTCAGGGCAAGACAAGCTTTAATAAACGTGAAACTGTCCTGAGCTGTCTCAGGAGCTGGCTGTTTCCCCTACTTCAGTCTGCCCAGGCTCCCTACCATCCCTACCAATCTCTTCCTCATAAAACATCAGCTTCACTGCCAGTTTGGGTTAGTGTTGCAGCTCCAAGGAGGTCCTAGGACACCAAAATGACAGACACTACTCAGGGAGTGTTGGCAAGTGAGAAAATACTGAGGTCCAGAGCACTGACTCTCTATGTTCCTTGATTTAGAACATAATATTTTTGTAGCAGTGTAAAAAYATTGGTGGCATTGCTCACCAATGTCATAGAGAACTTGCATTATTAACCCTGGATGGTGAACAAAACTATCACATTTGCTCACTTCTCTTCAGAACCTGTTCTTTGTGTCCTCCAAGTGGAGGTTTCTGTCATGCAGTTGGGTGTGCTGTTGCCAGACTGTCTCACCACAGCAGCATCCCCAGGGAATCCAAAAACTCCTCGTGCCCTGTGAGGTTTTTCAATCCCACTTCCACATTTGTGGTTGTATTTATCTTCAGTGCAGGTAAAAAAAAATGGCATGGCCCACCCCTTGGGGCCAGGAGAAAAAGAATAGATTGATAGAATCTGGGGAAATGTAATTTCTGATTTAGTTGTGATTTGGCTGCTAGAGCTAGGTTAAAAAAAAGCCACTGAAGTCAGTGTTCTCATATACTGGGAATTTGCTTCACCTTAGGGTGATAATTATGCAAATTGAGAATTTTAAGGTTGATTCAAGTGAGATTGTGTTGCTCACCTAAGAAAAAAATTAACTGTCTTTCACTGCAGGACCTAGCAAGTCTGAAAAGAAAATGAAGTTAACAGTGAAGGGTGGAGCAGCAGTAGATCCTGATTCTGGTGAGTGATAACAGTGCCTGTGCCTGCACCACCCACAGCCTTCAGAATGCCTGAAGGTTTGCAAAAGGGTTTTTCTGTGAAAGGATGAGGGTTCCATAAAGGAGCATGAAATTTTAAACCTTTAACATTGCTATCAAAGGAAGCATATTGATTGACATCCAAGGCTGGGTATTCCAGGATTTTCTAGTGCAGCTTTCTTCAGAAGGACCACTTAAACTAAGGTGTGCGCCTTGTTCAGCTTTAGGGTCTCCTGTCAGTGGAGTGAGTAAAGGCCCAGCCAGCAGAGGACACAGGTTTGGCATAAACATCTACTGATGCTGCTCTCCAAACCTGTGGTGGTTCATGGGTGTTCTGACAGTTTGTACTGCATCCAAGGCCAGCCTTTGCTTTTCAGTCCATTTGCTAATGTGACACCTGCAGAGCTGCATTTCTCCTGAGGATTCCTTCAGCTGCTCACACAGTATTAGATCCTGAATTTTAGATCATCCTCTATCAAAGGTTACAGGTTTTTTTCCCCTAGTTAGGATACTAACTAGATACTAACTCTAATTTCTCCAGATACTGGAGAAATTTATCTAAAGTTTATCTAAAGGTGTAAGCTCACAATTCATTAATTAATTCATTGTGCTCCAAGTAGTTTTGAATGAGCTGTGTGGTCACTGTTTTTGCAGTATTTCTGTTGAATCACACTGCTGCAGGAAACATTTGGATGAGTGCAAATGCAGGAAGGAGAGCTAAAACAGTAACCTCCTCCTCTGTGTTCTAATTTTTTCTTCTCTGCAGGTTTGGAGGATTCTGCTCATGTCTTTGAAAAAGGTGGGAAAATTTTCAGTGCAACCCTGGGACTAGTAGATATTGTCAAAGGAACAAATTCCTATTATAAGCTGCAGCTGCTAGAGGATGACAGAGAGAATAGGTGAGTTTAGTTTTCCCTTTAAATACTTCCATTCACTTTTTTTCTAATAAATACTGGATTTTTGACACTCCAAAAGCAAAGTGTGAGTAAAATGTCTTTGGGGAGATGACAGATTGGTATAGTTACTTGAAGGAGGAAACCACTACAACACAAATGAAAAAACAAAACCAAACCAAAGCTAAAATAACTTCTCCAAACCTACCAAACAAGCCACCCRTGGAGAAATTTTTGCTCTGCATGGGGACATTCCTTGTGGATGTTGACAAAACCTAAGGTGAGTTTTTTTCCCCCCATATTCTGTAACTTAATTTTGCCTTCTAATCTCAGAGCTGTCATGTTGGTAAACAAAACCAGATTCTGGCTGTTCTACCACAGTGTTAGCCTGAATTGTGTGCCCTGAAGTATAACAAAATGCATGAAATATTCATGCAATAGGAGCTGCTCATGTGTGTAGCTTTCCAGTCTCATTGGGTGCATGGCAGAGCTGTTCAGTGGTTGCATTGCTGGTTAGATTAAGAGATTGAGAAGGTTCTTTAAAATAAAACTGCCCCTACCAAACATGTAAGTGACACAGAAATCCAGGGTAGCAATGACTCTGGTTCAGCTCCAGATTTATTGCACTTTACCATGTTTTTAATCGGCTTTTGTTCCTGTCTCATTTGTGTGAGGTTGTATCAAGTCTGGGATTCAGTAGGTGGAGGGATTTCAGTGCCTGCATTTCATACCTGACATATTGGAAAGGTTGATTGATTGTATCCCTGTAAATACTAAAGAAGCTCACCCAAGGTGCTGTCAGCAGTACAAACAAATATTTGATTTACTTCTGGTTTCTCTAAAATACTGAACTCTGGGGCCTGGGGCTTAAAGAAGCTTTGTCTTTGTTTTTCAAAAATATGATCCCAATAGTCTGAAGATTTGTATTTGCAAAACATGAAGATTGAAGAGATGTTAGCCTGTCTTTTCCTGCTGTTCACCCATTTATCCTCAAGGCTGTGGTTCTGGTGTGTTAACACTGGGCATTTTTTACACCAGTTCTTGGACATACAGTGATTTCTCTCAATGAAAAAATTGTAGAAATTCTTTTCACACTCTCTGTGGTGGAGAGTGTGTTCCATAAAGTTACTGGTATGCAGATAGCRCTGGAGTGGCTGATGATTGTTCTTCTGTCCCATTGATTTCCACAGGTACTGGGTGTTCCGATCCTGGGGCCGTGTGGGCACTGTAATTGGCAGTAACAAGCTGGAGCAGATGCCATCAAAAGAAGATGCCATTGAACACTTCCTGAATTTGTATGAAGAGAAAACTGGCAAYTCTTGGCATTCTAAGAACTTCACTAAATATCCCAAAAAGTTCTACCCACTGGAAATAGATTATGGACAGGTAACCCTGAAATGCCCCTGTCCCAGGTGGAGCATTGCTGTGATTCCCTGTGTCACTGTTCTATTCTGTGCTTGCTCTTAGATCTCTTTCACTGAACAAACCAGGGGAATTAAGATGCAGCTGTTGCATCTTCTCTCTGCAACAGGGGAAAGCTGTAGGTCAAGGAGTACCATCCATTAAAATAGACCTGTTGGGAAACTAAAGAGTTTTCTGTTATCAGATCTCTTGAGTGCTTGTTCCTGTTTACTCTGTAACTTTAAGGATATTAATTTGCACTTAATCCAGCAGTCAGTTCACACATATCCTGTCTGAAAACTCGATTTTTTAAAATTTAAAATGGATGCTTTTCATCTGTCTGCTGCCTCCAAAATCCTCCTAAAGGCTGTAGCAAACTCCAATGCAGTATTCCACTTAGTGCACATACCGCGCAGGCTGAGAAAGAAATTATTCACTGCCAGTAAGATTTGGCTTTTTAGACAGCTAAGATAAATAAGAATTCTCTTCCTTCTTTCCAGTGGGGGTTTGTGTGTCTATTTAAGGGCATACCTGTTACCTGAACTATTTTCAGACTAAATAGTTGAATGCTCTAAAGTTGCCAGAGCACATATTTTCAAGACATTGTGTTTTTCTGTGGCCAAATTAATGGATGTCATCTTTCAGTGCAAAGCACTCAAAACTTGGCTTTAATTCTGGAAATTTGAATATTTCAGTGGCAAAGTGTCTGTCTCACTGTAATGTACAGTGTTACTCAAAGCACCTGGCTGATGATTTATTCGTGTAATGCTTTCTCCATGAAGGCATCAAGATGGTATTATGGCTAATTGATGATTCCTGTACACATCTGTGGCAGTTTTTATTACAAAAACTTGGTGAAACTAGTTATTACGTCTGTTTTGTCATAAAAGCAGCAAAGTAAACAGTCATTTTTTCATGTGAGAGTCACTATGCAGCAGAAAGCTTGCAGAAAAAGTAATTAATACTTGCTYGAAGTGAAACAGCAATGCAGAGTTCCTAGTCCCTTAATTCTACTTTCTGCTTATTTTTTACAGTGCCATCTCTTGAAATAGTATCTGCCAAATTACTGAATAGGTGTTTTTTTAGGACCATTTTGTTCCAGAATGTCAGAGCAGTGTCCCACGCTCCCCATGAACTTCAGGCTAGTCATAGTATGCACACACTAAATTGGTTTTGAGTTGTTACCATGGCAGCCAGCCTGTTACTTTTTAATCCTTTGTGATTTTGCTAATTCTGATACTATTTTTACCTTCCAGGATGAAGAAGCTGTCAGGAAACTGACAATAGGTGCCGGGACAAAATCAAAACTTGCTAAGCCAATCCAGGATCTTATTAAGATGATCTTCGATGTGGAGAGCATGAAGAAAGCAATGGTGGAATTTGAGGTGACTACACACATTCATGTTTCTCCCTAACCTACCATCATGCTTGCACAAACAGAAGCAAGTTCTTTGCAATCCAGAGTGCTTCACACTTCCCAAAAGTGTGAGTTTTAGATCTGTCTCAAAATAAAGGCAAGAGTCCGACTGGAATTTGCCAAGCCCTGGAAGTTGTAGCTTAGTTGTGATACATGCAACTCTTAAAACACAGGTGCACTTTTTGTCTATCAATGTCTTCAATCTAACAAGCCTATGAGAGAATTGTCTGCCAGTCCTGGGAGCAGTAATCATTCTGTGGTTCTGTTTGTGTCACAGTCACATCTAAATAGTGACTGCTGTTTGCTGAATGCTCTTAAAGTATTAACACAGATAACCAATGTGCTGGTCATGTGACACTGGTGACACTCCTTGTTTTCTAAGCAGGGAACCATATTTGGGGGCTGGAGTACCATGGATTTTAGGTAGCACCTCAGACGAGAGAAATGCTGCTGGTTGGTCCATGCACTAATGGAAGTGTCTTGTCAGAGTCCAGATCCTCTTCTGCACAGGGTGGAATAGGGATTGTTTTGGTTGTATTTCTCATTTGTTCTAATAAAACTCTTATTTTCATCCATTCTTCTTTTCTCCATACTTCTTGATCCATCCTTGTGGTGTGCAGAGATCCTGCTGTTTGTTTTAATGCAGTCATTTGAACTAATTCTAAATAACAAATTTCAGTTTTCTTCAGCCAGCTTAGTTATCCTGTGTAAGACTTGGCATTTAAGCAGCTGTTCTTTGCCCTCTGTATCATTATTTGGAGTGTCTACCTTTCAGAATAGGCTTTGTACCATTTTCTGCAGATTACCTGAAAGCTTTCAGATGGCTTGCCCAACATTTTGTAGTACTTTAAATTAAATTCCAGTACTCTCCCAAGATCCATCAATACGCAAAGAAAACCAACATTAAATTAAATCGGTGGATAAATGCAGGGAACCAAGACATTGCTTTTAATAAGTTAAGGGGTTTTGGCTCATTTTTCATGAATATGAAGCATCTCCTAGCATCTTTGCATTTGACCCTTGATAATTGTAGGGTAAAGTTAGAAGAGGGTGTCTGGATTGTACGTAGACACAGATGATCTTACGAACAAGAATTACTTAATTCAGTTTGCTTCTTTGCCAGCCTTAAGTATGTGGTTACTTAATGGATTAAGAAATGCATCTGACACAGGTTAATATTAAACTTCATGCCAAATAATTAATATCCTATTTTTATGTTGCCCTAGCATATGTGCTTAGCTTCCTATTGCAGTATTCCTTTGGTTATAGGATGTCCTCTCAGTGGTGTGTCCCTCTGACAGAATTCCTCAATCCTCAGGGTCTAAAATATTTCTATTCTTTGTTGGTCAGTCCTATTAGCATGGAGAAATTAGTTCTCTAGAAACCAGAGAGGGAATGCTGCAGTGGTTGAAATGTAGTGAAAGTTGAGTTTAATACTTATATCTGTATCAGATTGACTTGCAGAAGATGCCATTGGGAAAACTGAGCAAGCGACAGATCCAGAGTGCATACTCCATCCTGAATGAGGTTCAGCAGGTGAGCATAAAAGAGATGTTAGAGCAAAAAGGGAGTTCAGAAGCTGTTCTGGGCTCAGTGGGGTGAATGCTGAGCTGTGCTTTCTCTCTCTCTGGGGAAGAGGATGTTGCTTCCATGGGTAACCAGTTAGTTCTCTTACTGTTGTACCAGTGTGGGCAGTACTTGTGTCTTCAGCAGTTTTGTAGCATAAACTTTAGGCTGTGCCAAACATAAATGGCAGCTAAGCAAATGAAGCTGGTGCCTTGATCTAGTAGTGAGCTGGTGTTTCCACCCCAAAGAAGTCTGTCAGAGGATGAGAATAAAGGTTGACACAGGAAAGGGTCTGGTTTGATAACATTGCTGTATTTACACATTGTGATCTGAACCATTCCAGAATCACTATGCAGTATTGCCTTTACAGATTGCAAAAATGTACCAGCATAACCCATGGCTTTTTGTCACAGGCTCTTTGGCAAAGCATAGATACAGGAATTTCTTCAGATGCTAGAATAGACCAAAACCTTGACAAGGATATGCACTACCTAAATGTCCTGAAGACTTTATTTTGCCCTCTGGAATCGTAATCCCCATTGCATTTTTCTCATACACAAGTCTATGTATTTCTGTACAAATGCTGTGACTCGCACACAAGACACTTAAATAGAATCGCTCTTTTGAGTCCTGTGAGACTAAAGCATAAGCACTATTTGCATTGCTGCTCCTGTGTTAGTCCCTAAGTATCCTGTGAGTTTTTATTGCTATGGATATTTAGTCTTACTCAGTAATTTTCTTTGGTGCTTGTTGTCTTGTCTAGGCAGTTTCTGACAGTGGTTCAGAATCCCAGATTTTGGACCTGTCCAACCGCTTCTATACACTGATTCCTCATGACTTTGGGATGAAGAAGCCACCTCTCCTAAATAACTTGGAATACATTCAGGTATTGACTAGAAACTGTTTTTTACAAATGTTGGTTGCAGGAAACAGGTCTTGATGTCAGACATCTAACACAGAGAATATGTGAGGTTTAACACTTATTTAACCTCATAAAAGCAGAGGTTAAAGTAAGCATTAAAACCTCATAAGCCAAAAGATAATCTGAAGAAAAACAAATTTAACCTCATGCTTTCATGAGGTTAAACTTGTTTTTCTTCAGGATATCTTCTTGTTTGTTTATGTGCATGTGTCTTTGTAAATAGGTCTATGCATAAGATATTAGGAGATAGAGATGTTATTTAACATATTTGAATATGTGTAGGTGTGTATATATATTAAAGACAGTGTTGTTTTGTTATTAGATGACACCATGTGGCCAGTGATTGTCAGACACTTTTTTAATTTGGGATATCCAAGACTTTTTCTGAACATGTCAAAGGCCTAAATAACATAACTTGACCTCTTTCAATTCTTCAGGCTAAAGTGCAGATGTTGGACAACTTGCTTGATATTGAAGTTGCTTACAGCCTTCTCAGAGGTGGAAATGAAGATGGAGATAAAGACCCAATTGACATCAACTATGAAAAACTTAAAACAGATATTAAGGTAAAGGAAATAAAAGGCAATGAGTGGCTGTGAATACAAGCTGATATCCTGTTAGTTTGGAGTAAAATAAATCACCCAAACTGTAACTGGACAGATCTATGGAGCTAAGGTGGGTTAAGGAACTGGGGAATGTGTTCAAAGTGATGCAGAAAGAGCTGAGCTGTTTTGACCTGGAGAAAAGAAAGCTCAAGGGATATTGTATCAATATCTAAGTACAGGTGATGGGAGAAAGAAGGAAAGAGGAGAGAGAGGCAGGCTTTCCTCAGTGGTTTGCAGTGACAAGAGGCAGTGGGCACAAACTGAAATAGAGGATTTTGTGTTTAAACAAAGGAAAAGCTTCTGTTATTGATGTTTTGGTTTTTTTAATTTGTTTGCTCTGACAGTGGTCAAACACTGGAAAAGGTTGCCCAGAGAGGCCATGGAAGCTCTCTTCTTGGAGGTGTTGAAAGCTGGACTGGACTCAGTCCTTTGCTGACCCTTCTTTGAGTGGAGTTGAAAATCATCTCAATTTCCAGCATTGTCTCAGACATTCTGTGGCTGTCTGTATATTTGTGCATCTTCTCTAGCTAGGAAAGTATTTCCACTTAAATGGTTTAGGAGGTTTAAAGGGTGCAGTTGCAGGCATAGGGTGGATGTTGTCATGTTGTAAGATGGCTGCTAGTTTGTGTGCTGAGGAAACTTCTCATTTGCCTGTTTGTAGGTTGTTGACAAAGATTCAGAAGAAGCCAAGATTATCAAACAATATGTGAAGAACACTCACGCTGCTACGCACAATGCATATGACCTCAAAGTTGTGGATGTAAGCTGAGCAATAATGGGGTTTATCTTTGGGAAGATGGACTCTCCTAGGTTGACTTGCTTATTTGCCAATGCCTTGTATTTTTGAGTAGCTTACTCAGTTTCCTCTGTTGCAGGGATGATTTGATAGAACATTTTCTTTTAATTAGAATAGCAAAAGTCTAGGCAGAGATGAATCTAATGAGGTGTTTTTGCTTTGGTGTTTTTATTTTAATTTAATTTGCCTCAAAGGGAAGGTGGAGGAGTAATCATCTGAAATTGAACCTTATTTTGTTGAATGATTTTTTCAGAAAAATAGAGCCTCATGAAAATGCAGAAGAAAAGGTGGAGAAGTAATCAATAACAAGTACTGCATGATTGCTGCTGCCTCTTTTTTGCTAGCCTGACACAGCCAATTACAAACACCAAAACCCATCCTGATCAATTTCCCTAGCAGATCAATGTACTTTGCAGATCGGATGATTTTTTTTCTTCTCCCCTCCGACGAGTTGCATGAAGTTAATGGTTTATTTTCTTGGTTCTTCTTTTCCTCCTATCCTCTTGTGAACTGAAGATCTTCAGGATTGAGCGTGAGGGGGAGAGCCAGCGTTACAAGCCCTTCAGGCAGCTCCACAACCGCCAGCTGCTGTGGCACGGCTCCCGCACCACCAACTTCGCTGGCATCCTCTCGCAGGGCCTGCGGATAGCTCCGCCTGAAGCTCCTGTGGTGGGTGAAACAGCTTCTAGGGCTGCCTGCATCCCTCTGCCCAGACATGGCCACAGGCAGGGACAGCCTAAAGAAGGGAATTTCTGTGTGGGGAGGGCCCTGTGTTACCTGCCACCGTTTAGACAACATCGTGTCCCCCGAGTGGTTTGCGCATTGGTGTCCACAAGAGCTTGAGTTGCTCTCCTGGGAGCCCAGCCAGGTGGATGCAGTGCTGCTTTTGGGTTATTTTATCACCCCAATTTTATTMATTTATTTATTTATTTCCTTCTTGCAGACTGGCTACATGTTTGGGAAGGGCATCTATTTTGCAGACATGGTATCCAAGAGTGCAAACTACTGTCACACATCTCAAGCCGATCCCATAGGTTTAGTACTACTGGGAGAAGTCGCCCTTGGAAATATGTATGTAACTTACAAAGAGTATTTGCCAAATGTGCTTAATACATCCTCATAGAAGGTGATGCTAAGATTGCAAGCCTTCTCTTCAGTGTGAAGAAGAAGCATGTGTTTTTTCTTCAAAAACAAGATCTGTTTTTTCTTCAAATAAGAGCTATTGTTTCAGGTCTAGCAGAATCTTGTACAAAATGTTAACATCATTAAAATTAGTAACCAAGACAAAGAAAGTTTTAGTTCCAGAAGACTAGAATTTAGATTAACTTTAACTCATCGTAAACTAAAGCCTGAAAAATTTGTGATTTTTTTTTCACTAAGATAGTTTAAGATGAATATAAAATGCTATTGTGTGTTCTTTGTGCTGTCCAGGTATGAACTAAAGARTGCTTCCCACATCACAAAATTGCCCAAGGGAAAACACAGTGTCAAAGGTAAGCATTAGTAGTTGTCATTAATAGTCTGTAATTGATGGCAGACTTGGTTGTGGTGCTTAGCAAAGCGAGCTATAGTCACTTCTTAGCTGTACTTCCTTTAAGAAGTTGCATAATGTTGCTGTTTAGTTGCATCAGGATGTGTATGGGGTGTTTTAAGATCCAATTTAATACACTCTGTGTGTTAAGCCTGAAGGTGCTGAAGTTCAGGAGGAAACTTCTATTTGATGTTACACTGGAGAAAATATAGAGTACATTCTCCATCTTCTTACTTGCTTCCATCATAACAATAGTTTGTATTTTAGAAGAGAGATGAATAGATCAGAAGAGTCATTGTTTAGCTTTCAAAGTGGCTTAGAAGCTTGGACAGAAGGGAAAAGCTAGGAATAAAAGTTCAGGTGGAACAACTGCTCTCATTACACTTTTATCTGCAAAAAGTGTTATATATTGAAAAAGAAGATGAGAGAAAAGACTTAGCTGTCTAACTCAAGCAAAAGAGATGGCAATCATGACTGTCTTCTGTACCAAGATGGGAGATTGAAGAAAAGGATGTTCAGTAATGAGTGGCTTATCTTAAACTATTAATTTTGAGAGGCTTAAAAAATGAGTTGCCTAAAAGAGAATAAAAAGTGATTTTGCACCTTTTTCTATACATACTACTCATGTTCTTATGGATGTCAAATCAGATTTATATTGAAAATTTTAATTCAGAGAATAAGAATTGGTTTGTTGTACTTGTCTGAAAATGCTGCAATGTGCATGTTTTCATTAATGGAGTTAGGATATGAGAGCTACAAATCTGTTCTGGTTTAGCTTTGATCATACAGATTAGACAATTAACAGTTGAAAGTCTAAAATTCTCATTTTTAATGTAGCAGAGTACAACTATAAATATGGTGATGCTGAATTGAATAAACAAACAGTATTTTTCATGTTCTGTTGAAGATCCTTCTACACTTGATTTGAAAGTATATGTGAAGTAGTATTTGGCTGGCTGGATCATTTCCTTTTTGTGCAAGGTCTGTATTTGTCTCCTAGATTTGAAACTAATGTTGTTTTTCCTTTCTAGGCTTGGGCAAGACTGCTCCTGATCCCACAGCCACGACCACCCTTGGTGGTGTAGAGGTTCCCTTAGGGAATGGGATCTCCACAGGAATTAATGATACCTGTCTTCTGTATAATGAGTATCCTTTGCTGTTACATTGGCTGCACGTGGTGTTTGAGTGTCACTGCATTTGCAGGACCTCACTAAGTCCAGTTAGGAGTTTTGCCTCACTGTGTTTGGTTTGGTTTTGTTTAGATCTGCTCTGGGGAGTATTTGCAGACAATCTCTTCTGCAAGGGGGATGATTTTTACAGTTGCTGCACTTAAATTGTCATTCTGCAAAAAAAGGAAACAATACACATTCCAATAGCTGTTCCCCAACAGGAACAAAAGTTACTGGAGTGATCAGGCAAAACTGCTGTAGTGTGTAGCCCAGAGATGTGCCAGGAAAGGGCAGGGGAATGCAGCCTGTGGTTTCTCATCCCTCCAGTCTGGTTTCTCCCTCATGGTGCTGTGGTATGCCAGCTTGGCCAGGAGGAGGTGGGGGAGCCAGCTCTGTGCTCTTGGCACTCTCTCAGCACATCTTTTGAGTTCCCCAGACCTCTGCAAGTGTTGAGGTATGCCCCAAATGCCCAGCAGAGATGTAGCCATTAAGGCTCTTCCAGACAGAAGTGCCTTCAAATCAATTAGTTCTTTAAATCCACAAGGATGCAAATAAGTTATGTCTAAGGTCCAACTGGCTCTCTTCACTGCCAGTGAAGCAGGTAACCCAGTAATGCAAWCTTTGTGTTTGTAGAAACTGCCTTTGGCCTTGGTGAGCTGTTTTCCTCCCCCAAGGAGTCTGGGCAACACAACTCATGGCAGTACTGGTTTTATCTTGAGTTTTCTTAAATACATTTTCTGTCAGATGATGAGCTATAATACAGTTGATATTAGCTAGTTGAGATAACATGATGTGTATTTCTTTTGTTTTACACTTTGGGATTAGAGGTAAGTTTGAGGCCTAAAACATTGTGAAACAAATAGATGAGCTGGGACTGTCTCTGGAAAAATAAGAATGTGCAAATACTGATAATCATTGTAGAACTCTTGTCTGTGATTCCAGTTTGGGTTTTTAGTGGGAAATTAAGAAGGCATTAATGACTGTGCTGGAAGGTAGCAACAGAACTGCAATTACAATTGTAAATGCTGGGTCTGAATCTGTAGCTCTCATTTAAGCTATGTGACCCTTTTGCCTAGATACCAAGAGAGATGTGTGTTACTCTGACAAAAAATAATTCTCAGGAGCCACAGCCCTGTACCTAAGTCAGTTCACCTGCCTGTCACTCAGGATTCCTGCTGCACTATTCTCCACAGAACTTAATTGCTTGTTCCTAATTATTGTATAAAACATTTTCAGATACACGGAAAAGTCAGATTAAGGCTTTGTGGTTTGAGCTCTTAGAATTGGTTAATCACACAGGTGTCTGTATGGTAATTTAAGTTCAAAGTTGAAGTTCATTGTGTTTTGAGGTTTTTCTGTGTCATTAATATCAACTACTGTAATTATTCCTTAACCTTCTTCCCAGATATATTGTGTATGATGTTGCTCAGGTAAATCTGAAGTACCTGTTGAAACTGAAATTCAACTATAAGACATCACTCTGGTGAACAGTACTTAGAAGCCCTGTTAGAGTTATACTGTAGTTACACTATAGCGTTGACTTCTGACATGCTTATGCATTGACTTCTCTTACCAAGATATCAAGAGCTAAACTGCAGAAGAAATTACTAAATCCTATTTAGTACAACACTTAGTGAAAGTTTTCTATAAAAAGTGTGGCGATACATGGACCTGAATTCTGATGAGAACGAGTACCTGGTTTTGTTTTATACCACTTCTAATTCTGGTGCTTTAAGTGTTTCTTTTAATTGACCAAACTGACAAGAAAGAAAAAAGGAAATTATTCTGGTGTTCTTAGCCAAACAGAGCTGGGAAAAAGCAGGAGAAGGAACTTGAGCACGTTTGTGGTACTTGCTCTGTTAAGGTTCCCCCTTGTTTAAGATACTCTTTTTCAGTTTTCACTTGACTTAATAATAAATGTGCATTTATTTTGAGGTAAAAAAATAAAAGCTAATTTCATACTAACAGTTTTATGTTTCAAAACTTCCAAATCGTTTTGGTTTTGAGTCATAATTTAAATGTATTTGGTAGAATGTTCTTAAACATGGTATCTCTCTCGAGGATCGAATGCCAAATATTGAAATCTGTAGTCATGTTTCAGGAAGTTATGGTGAAATTAAAATTTGGACTTTCCACTGAGACTTCATCTGTCAAYAGTTGGTGTGGTAAACATGGAAAATGAGCTTGTGGCTGTTTGAATTTAGTATTAGCCCAAATAAACCTCCTTTAAGTACCTACCTTCAACATGATGTAAGTTGGTTGTTGTAGACTCACGTCCTAACAAAGCTGTGAGTTTGGGCTCAAGCTTCATTCGTCAAGGCCTGGAGTGAGGTCTGTTGCTACTCTGTCGGTGGTCTTGAAATGCCTGTCTCAAAACAGCAATACAAACTATTAATTTCAATGTTTCATGATGTTTGTTACTTCTCACTTTTAGTCATTGGGCAATATGGGAGCACTTAACCATAGAGCAACATCAGATCATTCTCTTCAAAAATTACTTGATTTCGCTGAGGAATTAGGGAAAGTGATGGCTAATTCCCAAGACAGGGACAGTGCAAGCTCATTCTGACAGTTGTGGCTTCAGTCTTTAGTAACCTGTATGGAAACACCAGATCTATTTCCTAAAATGTTGCTGTGTMCCAGGGCCTTTTGTAAAAAGAGTTAAAGCCAAGGTGGGCGCTAATGGTGCAGGTCTTCCCAGGACCCCTGAATGAGAAGAGAATGAAGAGTGATAGATGAAAAATAAAGCTGCTTTCAGAGAGAGAAGGAAATGTAGAGGGACTGGGTAAGTTGTATGGCTTGAGGACAGCTCAACAGAAAAAATTGATCGAGGCTGGTGATAGTGGGTTTTGAGAGGAAGAGAGTAGCCTGTCTTCTGCCCCTTAAGCAGCTTAGCCAGTGGCTAATCATTATTTTGCTTCCAAAAAACCCTTTTGGTAAGTCACTTAAGTATGATCTTGTCAGTGTCTGAAAGAGAACGTGAGAACTTGCTCAATTTAGTTATAAGATAGATTATTTTTTTCCCCCTCTAAAAAAGCAGTTTACAGTTCAGTTTGGGACCAGGAGTTAAAGGCAGCCCCTTTTGATGCTCCCTCAGAAGTGGCTGGAAGTTCCCTGTTGCTCCAACCCCAGCAGCACAAGGAGTGCTTTGTGCTGTGTACCTAGTGCTCAGTTATAATTGCAGCACAAGGAAGTACATCCCAAGCTGTCCCTAAGTGCGCAAATACAGCAGGAAAAGCTACAGGACTTGCTGAAGAGGCAGCAGGTGCCCTTTGGGGACTGTAGGAGAGCCCTGTCCCTGTCCTGCAGTGAAACCTGGTGTCAGTCCAGGCGCTGCTGCTGCTGCCAGCCTGTGGGAGCGGAGCAGATCCGGGGAGCAGATCTGCCAGACCCAGCGGGTGAGCAGGCTCTCCCCAGGGCCAGGCTGGCAGGGACAGCGTGGTGACAGTCACTGAAAGCCCTGCTGTGGCACTACCAGCACAGAGCAGGGCTGGATGAACAGGCAGTCCCGTTTCTGTCAAAAGCACTTGAAAGGAACGAGTTTTCAAGACATTAGGTCCCATGACATCCTGTGCTTTTTTTTTCAGGGGAGACATGTTGAGGAATGGCTTCTGATCTAAATGTTAAACTATCAAAAGCAGCAATTTATAAATATTTAACCATTTTATCTTTATTTAGCATGGCTGCGGGCTCTGTTGTACAATAGCTCACAGACATTAAGATAGTCCGTGCAGATAATTGAAGGAAGCCAGCCTAGGCTTACTGATTGGCAGTCAGTGTAGAATCTTTGTGACTTGCCTGAGTTCATACAGGAAAAAGGTGTCTGAGAAAAAAAAATTAAAGCACAAGTTGCCCATCCTGGTGCTTTAGCTAAAAAACAATGACATTCTACCCCTGCCCCCCTTCAGTTTCTAATCAGAGGAAAGTGGGGGGGAAACCCCAAAACAATTTCTATATGAAAAAGACCTCTGGACACATAAAACTTTGTCAATGCCATAAATAATTGTACTCCTGTTCTTAAATGAGGCCTGAAGTGTTTGTAACTACTGAAGTCTCTGCTTCAGTTTGCTTTCTGGGAGACTGTTACAGACCTCACTCTGTGAATTCTGGGGACATAATGACATGATTGTCTGCTGAATGTTATTGCAGCCAATTTATATCCCACTTAGTGTTTTGCCTGAATTGTTTTTATGTATGTGTTGAGGCCCCTAACTTAGTCCAATTTACTCACGCCTCTGTTATGCCCATAAAAATAGTTTCCACTATTGTGGAGTACATGCATCTGAACAAGAGCTTGTGTGTGTTTTCACTTTAAAATTAATGCCAGGCTGCTTCTCCAAAAATGGTAATTTTGGAGATGAAGTGGCACCTGTGAGAAGAAATGCAGATGTAGGTCCCAGCTAAGATGAATTGCTGTGATGATTTTAATTTGTTCAGGTGTGAAGGTAGCATGTGTGCCTGTTGTGGGCCTTGCAGATCACTTCCACAGAAGTGAGATACACAGGGACAGGCAAGGTGAGAAGAAGGAATGACTTCCCAACAGCCCAAAGGGGAAACTACTGCTTCCTCCACCCCTTCGTTAAAAAGTATGTGATTAATGCAGCAGGACTCAGACTTCACAAGAAGGTGCTTCAGTGACTAAAGAGCTCTCACTTCTGCCAGYTGTCTGTGCTTTTCTTTCTGCTGCCAGGGCCTGCCTAGGGGAGATGGGAAAATGACAGCGTAGCTGTTCCCTGGGCGCAGCACTACCTGCTCTGTGCTGACAGGACTCTGAGTGCATTGGTCAGCAGGTGGTGTAACCATGTCTCGCTGTCATCTGCAGCAGCTGAGCAGCAGTGGCAGCAGGGCAGTGCTCTCTGCAGCATTTCAGCACACACCATTAGGAGCAGTTGCCTAACGTGACCCTGGCGAGAGCGAATGGCAGCGGTGCAGCCGTTCCGGGGCCTCCCCCAGCTGTGCCAGCAGGTGAGTCAGCAGCACCTCGGGCCGGTTGTGTTTTCAGTCACCCTGCCTGTCAGAAGAGTGGTGTCATTTCCACGTCACCCAAGCGCAAACTGCAAATTTGCCAGAGTGGTAAAAGGATGCACTGTGAAACATTTTTGTGTTTGTGTGCACGCTGGTGAATGGCCCTGGCTGGGGTTTTGTAAACGGGGTCGTGTTTGTGTGACTTGGAAACAGCGAGCACAGGACAAACGAAAAACCAGCACGCAGAGATACTGCAGCGCTCATTAAAGGCCAAGATGTAAAGGGTTCTTTATCCAGGAACCATAATACACTGTTGATTGTTACCCTTTCAACACAGTGAATGGTAATGGTTTCTGTTAAGTATTTTCCAAGTGCAGCTGTTGGAATGAAATGAAGGAATAATCATCATTGTGCTGTTGGGAGCGGAATTCTGCCTTCACACCTGTTAATTTGTGAGATGATTGGCAGGAGACGTTTGGGGWGGGGGAAAATCCCTCTCACCTTTTTAATCTGGTTTTGTTGCAGTCTACAAAGACTCCCTGAAAGGCACTGAGTTTGATTCCTTTTTCCCTTGTGGAAATTCACACTCTTGAGGACTGTTGTGAAATGTGACTGTGTTGTAGAGCACTTTTCACCCCTCCCTTGCAAAGCCCTTACTCAGGGAAAGCTGTAGCACTGGGGACGCTCTGGGCACTGCTGCTTTCAGCACAGCCAGACCTGATGACAAGGTTTACAAAGCCCAGCAGTAAAATCCTTGCTGGTGGTCATGTGGAAGTCTCAGTGTCTCCAGTCTTAGTTGAGCATTGCCATACAGCCCTTGGAACAAGGGGAGCACAGCTGAAATACAGAGAAATATTGGTGTCATTAATACCTTGTTTAACAGCCTGGAAGGTCTGGTCCATGTCAGGCCTTTTGGGTGGTGGAAGTGTTTTATTTAAAGGGGAAAATTGTGCAGGATTTAATGTTTGAGAGGGTTGGTGTTTGGAATACCACAGATTATTATTTAGTTGTGTTTTGTTACTAGTTTCTTTAGTTTTGTGCCCACAGTGCTTTGCAGCTGTCTACTGTAGCAGCTTTCTTTGGAGCTGAGCAGTGGAAAGCTCTGACTGAAGTGTCTTAGGCCCTTTGGGGGCTAAGGAACAAGAAGGCTGTTTAAACAACCTTTCAAAGTGACCTGAAAAGGGGGCTAGAAATGCAAGCTAGGCTTTGTATTTTCTTTTCCCTTTTTTTTTTTTCATTTTTTTCGTTTTTTAGCTCTGCTACAATGTACATAGAAAGCCCTGGGGGGGAATTTCTAAAGCATTTCACTCAGTTTGTTTCTTTGCTTAAAAACTRGCTTTTTTCCCCTTGAGCACAAGGGCAGCATTTATTTTATTTATTTATGTATTAAAATTGCTTAATAACATGACCTATATCCTGCCCCCTGAACCTGCTAGAGGGCCTAGTCATCTGAGTTCATTAGCAAATTAAGAACACAAATTATATTCTATTCCATGTCCCAAGAAGCACATTTTCTGTATTGTGTAGGATCTTTACTTTCACCTAGATGYTTTCAAAGAGCTGCATACAACCATGCATGGCATCCATTTTGGATTGCATCACTGTGCTCTTGGCAATATGTTTAACACGTGACAGGCTTCTTAGCCTTAACTAAGATATACTGTTTATTTATTTTGAGGCTCAATTTGCATTTTCATATTTATTTTTATATCTTTAAAAAAKGAATTTTGGTTGGTATAATAGCATTAGATACTCAAAGCCAAACCTATGTAGAGAATCTGGTCCTTGAGCAATTAAGGTGCTTGTGGTTCATGGTGGTATTTCCATGCTTGTGTTTCTTGCTGCAGAAGCTTTAGAATTCACTGTGGTGCAGAGATCTAAGAAAACTACACAAAAAACCCCCCCTGCTGCTGCTTGAAGAAAGCTTTCAGGGGTGAGATGGTAGAGGACAGGCCAAGACAAGGAGCTTGTTAGGCAACAGCCACCCACTTCTGGGGTTTGCTGGCTTTCCCTGGCACTGGGTGAGAGCAAGTGAGACCTTGACCTTCAGGCCTTGGGCTGGGTGAGCGTTTCAGCCGCCTCTTGGGCGGAGTGCCACAGACCGGGACAGCAGGGCCGGGGCTGGCTGGGCCGGGATTGGTGTGATCCCTTGCTCCTCCTGGAGCCTCACCTCTGCCAAGTGACGAGGAAAATAGGCACAGTTTAGCAAAACGTTGTTACTCAGTGAAGGAGGAAAGATATAATGTAACGGGAGTGTTTAAAGACTGAAAGCCAGCACATCTGCTTCGGGGCGGCCCTTTGTGGCAGCCAACACCTCCACCCCTTTTCCCCCCATCCTGAACTGCCGGTGACCCATTCCCCTCATCCCACATCATACGAATGACAGGGAACTCTTGGAGCAAGTCCAGAGGCCTTATCATGGCAGTGAGGACTGGAGCACCTTCCCTATGACAACAGGCTGAGAAAGCTGGGGCTYTTMAGGCCTGGAGAAGTTTGTGTGGAGACCTCATGGTGACCTTCCAGTGTCTGAAGGGGAGCTCTAAGGAAGCCAGAGAGGGACTCTAGTAGCGATAGGACGAGGACATATGGGTACAACCTGAAAGAGGGGGAAATTAGGTTAGATATTAGGAACCAAATCTTTATTGGGAGCGTGGTGAGACACTGGA